>JAVIWB010000958.1:0-189846 GCA_031893035.1 Dermolepida albohirtum | reverse complement strand
TTACTTCTTAAAAAAATATTGATTTCTCTCTACGTATTTGTAATAAATAAGAATATATCTCGTTATACTCTTTGCAAGTTCTATGTTATCTTTTTACATTCTCCATAAATAAATAATAAATTTAGTATGTCCGCATTTGATTACGTGTGTATCGGAATATGAAAAAATATTCAAGGATGTTCTATTTGGAAAATCAACTAATGATGTTTTGAAATTAACTAAACTTGGTATTAAATTTTCACCAGCCTGTATACAATGATCCACTTTGAAAGTATAAGTTTTGGGATTAATCTGATCTGTTAATATTGTCGCTCTGTCTTTCTTCTATAATTTTGTAAAATATACATGGTTTTAAGCTGGTTACCGTTTTCTTAAAATTTTTTTGAAAAATTTAATGTTTCGAAAATTGTTAATTTTAGGAGCAGGGAAAATTTATAATTTTTCGTAGAATCCAAAATTGCAATAGTATACAAGGAAACTTAAACTAAGGAAAATGCCGCCAACTTCCGGTATAACCAGAACTGTCACATGAGCGCCTTATTTAAGGAGAGCATGCACGAAAACACTATCGTGCGAGTTTTCAAAATTCAAATCGAAGTAGTCTCTGAAATATATGTACATAGTTAGCAATGGCTGTATACAGAGTATCTCACGGTGACTACCCGCTTTGTATATAGCCATTGCTAACTACATTAAGCACTGTAAATGTAGTTGGAAACTAGATATTGTATTTTTTGCGACTTAAAGGGATTTATCGCTCTTCACTGCACTTCCACTTATTAGACAGTTTTCTTTTCTGTCCCACAGATGTCAGTATAATGCTTTCATTTTGTCGTTTTATCGTTTTGTATATTATTCATCTATTACATATCTATTTTTATGTCTAAGTTAGATATCTTTGACAGTTGATGTAAGTTTAACAGTTTTTGTGATTAGTCTTTAGTATACTACTCAAAGTATTCGTTTTATTTACGGCAATGTATTTTACGTTTATCATCTTGTTTACATTGGGTAAGGAAAAAGAGACTTCAGCTGACAGAACTTGATCCTTTATGAATATTGTGGTTTTATGTTCTGTCGTGCGGAACTTTTCCGAAATCCCCGGTTTTATGTTTTCTATTTCCGAACGTGCAACATTCGAGAAGCTTCAAAAGTTTTTAGTATCGGATAGCTTATTCGTAGAACAACTTACCTACATGTACATACGTATATGCAAGGAATTTCAATTTTATTGATAGGTCGCACGGAAAACACTTTATAAATTACTTGGAAAAACATGAATTTGGAAATTACTCAGAGAAAAATTATTGCAGTTTCTATACTACACCCAAATTACTCTAAAGAGATTGGAATGCCAAGGGTTTTATTTATTTTTTTAATCTACTTTACATATTAAGAGATATAAAAAAATTTATATTGAATTGATTCTACTTTTACTTGATGAAAATCCATGTATTGTATTGTACAATGTTCCTATCGCAATATCTATTACGTAAGTTTTGTGTTTTTTCATCAATAAGTGTAATATCTGACCTGTTACTATAATATTGTACCAGTGTATATTATCCTGTCCTACACTTTGTCTCAGAATAAGGAGTGATTCAAATATTGCGCCAAAATAATACACATTTTTAATAGATTTCATTGGTTCTTGAACAGGCAAGTTTAATATAGATAAATGAATGCCCGATATCCATCATTTTGCATAACCTGTATACGTTTAATTACATTTTTGCATTGTTTTATTTTAATAATATTTAATCTTAATTTTGGATAGGTTGTACGTATTAATCCAAAAAGTAACGTTTGTACAATCATACTTCCATTAAAATGAACTTTTTTTATTTATTTTTATATTATATAATAAAGAGAAAGATTAATATTGTTGACAAACTACTATATTCATATCTGTTTATGTTTCATTTTTATGGCAAGTTACATTTTCGAGCTATGTGTTCCGCGTTTTAGCGGGATATTTGAATCACTCCTTACTCTGAGACAAGATATAGTAGAGTTTATAGTCATTACTTTTAAGTATAGTTTTTGTTGTACATTTAAGTTGATATATAATTTTCGTTGCAATATTATGTCTCTCTGTGTAGTACATCCCAGAAGATAGTTTACAAATTCCTGCTATATGTTATACTGCTTCTTTGAATTAATGACATAGAGTAGTAAGTATGTACCCAATAATTACATTGCATTAGTTTCCTTCGGCTCTTGGCGCAAGAAAGCTGATTCTTTTGCTGTTGTTTTCTTTTACGTTTTGTCATATAAAATTTGTCGAACGTACAGAAAAGTGAAAATGACCATTAGTTGTTAATGCAGCGAAAAGTATGTCGCTATGGCGCTAAAATTAAGAGTAAAAGTTGCGATAAACCGTTGATATTCTGGGACAAAAGCCTTTCGAAAAAATGTAAATAATATAAAACACAAATAAGGAAAGTTTTCTGTTAATGCTTCCTGCTTATGATTTGTCACTTAGATTACTAGATAAAGAATCGTCTCAACACTCCTGAAATAAACATAATTCCAACTGGAAGCTATTACAAAAGGGCAAAAGGCAAAGTAAGCGATGGCCTATGACATTTTTCTTCATTATAGTTAACGTGGCAACCCTAATAATAATAATAATATTCTTTATTGCCCAACAGACAATGCATTTACAGAACAATGTGCAATACACTAAGTACAGTAAAGCAAAAAAACAATAATAATAACAAAAACAAAAAAAAACACTTAATTCGATATATAAGCAAACTAAACATACATAAGGCTTAATTAATACATACAAAATTAAATATACACAACTGCACAATAATGAAAAAAATAGAAGCCGATGTGGACCATCACCCGATTCAAGGGATTATTTCTCAAAAAAAAAGGATCAGGACACATTCTATTAGCGCTCCTGCACATATGAGTTAGCGGTTCCGCTCGGAGTAACAAAGGAGTCGCGAGATCTAGTGGCATGAGATGGTACTAGGAAACAAACCTGAGCCAATAACGATGGGGCATCCACACCTCTATTAACCAAGTTAATAATAAAGTTGGCACTTGCAGCATCTCTTCGGCATGGCAAGGATTGGAAGTTATGCCTTTCCAGTAGGCCCTCATAATCTACTTACCGCAGCGGGTATGTACCATCAAGACGGTAGGAAAAGTAATTCAAAAATCTTTTTTGGATTCTCTCCAGAAAGAGACGCTGATAAATATATCGTGGGTACCAGACCACCTAGGCGAAAAAATACATTAAAAATAGCCTTGAGTGCGTCAATATTATTGAATTGCCCACAGGAACTTACCAGGAAACCCAGATATCGAGATGCAAAAGAACATACTGCAGCCATGTGGTCCGTAAACTTCTGGAGTCAAACATGACCCCAAGATTGATAATCTCCGACTTCCTTAAGATGGTAATGTTTTTAACCGTGTATTGGCGAATAATGGGATTATTAATCTTAGCATAAGTGACCGCAGAATACTTATCAACATTAAGTGTTATATCGTTCTTCACACACCAATTATTGACAATATCAAGATTATGTTGCAGAGTCTGGCAGTCACCATTAGTGGATATAAATGCGTTTATTGTTTTTACCGACGAACATCTAAGTGGAATTAATGCAAATTGTGAGCGATGTACCCTCACTGCTATGTGCTGCAAACGACGTAAAAAATTTGTGTGTTGTAGAAAAGTTCGAGAGTGTTATAAGCAAAAATTTCGATTTTACCAGATTAAGACGAATTCGTGATGGTGCGTGTATAGATCCGTTATCTATCTCTAAAGATTATTTTAGTTATGAGTGTACTACATCAGATGTCGAACACTCATTTTTTAAATATAAGAACATCTTTTCAGCATGGCTTAGATTGCTCTCCGAGACAACTGTAGAAACTTACGTCATGGTGCAGACATTTTGTCGGCCTTATCCATTTTGCGTTACGCAACAACAGCTGTGGATAATGTATGCGTGTTATTTACAAAACAAAACATGATGATATAAATAACGCATGCATCGCAAGGTCGCCCATTTGTTCGTATCCTCGTCTTGTTACGATCTTGGCACACGGCATAAATATCCCAACTCTACTAATGAATGAATATGAAAAATGTACTAATTTGAAATTTATTGGTTTAACTTATGGACACAGATAAATAATAAAATTATGACGCTTTGTTTTACAACATTGAACGTGTTTATCATTAGACTATATATTAGGGTGGAGTGAAAATGAACAAAAAAAATTTTAAAAAATTTTGAAACCTCCTGTATTGCTAATTGATGGCCCTATTAGAAAGCTTTATTTATGCAAAATAACAAGACTTTGCGACTTTATTTCGAGGTGGCACATGAAGGGTGAAGTTTGAAAAATAACATAATTTATATAAAGGCAGAAAAGTACAATTTAAAAATTATTTGACATCGCAACATGTAAGTGCGCGTCCAGAAACATATGTAAATGTGTGACAAAAGTACCTCCAGCAGAGGAAAAGTTTTTAAAGGACCAACGAAATGAACGTAGAATGTATATTGGCTATGTGAGTAGGTTGGCAACAAAATCTATATGACGCAATGAAGTTCGAAGGAGAAAATATGATCAATTCGTTCAAAAAACCATGACTTCAAGTACTTCTTCGTCTATGTCAGAATTACATGGGTCATGCAGTAGTACTTCAAGTGAAACATCAGAATCAGAGCAAGATGATTTTTGCTTTAATGAAGGAAAAAAAAGTTCACAAAAGAGAAAATCAAAAGCGAAATAAGCAGATGAGACAAAAGTTGCAAACCCTTGCTACAGCTTGTGACAGGACTGGAGTTTCAGATCGATCTGCAGCATTTATTGTAAACACAGTAATGGTTCATTTAAACATTATAGATACTGTAAACTCATCAAGCGTAATAGATCGTAATAAAGTACGTCGAGAAAGGAAAAAAGTTCGAAAGCAGTTGAGCTCTATTAGCAATGAAAAACCTCTGAATTCTATTTATTTTGATGGTCGTAAAGACAAAACTTTAATTATAACTTCAAATGAAAATAAATCACAGCGTAAGAGTATTACCGAAGAACATATTTCAATGGCATCCGAGCCAAATTCTGAATATATTGGACCTTTCATAATAGATTCAGCGAAAGCAGCTAATATTATGAGGAATATTGTCGCCTTATTTGATGAAAAGTATAAATGTAATTCATCTTTGGTAGCAATTGGATGTGATGGAGCAGCTGTCAACACAGGGTATAAAAATGGAGTCATTGCTTTATTGAAAACATATTTAAAAAGACCATTGCAATGGTTTGTGTGCTTATTACATGCAAATGAATTGCCACTGCGCCATTTGTTTTTAAGTCTTGATGGAAACACAGCAGCTGCTAATAGCTTTTCTGAAGCTATAGGTAAAAACCTCCTCAAGTGCCTTGATTTTAAGTTACAAGCTTTTGAAGTGATTCCTGCAGAATTGCCGAATATTAATATAAAGTCGCTAAGCATTGATCAAAAATATCTTTACGAGATTTATTCTTGCATTTCGTCTGATTTAGTTTCACCAAGTTTAGCTGAAAGAGACCCTGGGAAATTAGCACACTCTCACTGACTAACTTGCTCCAATGATTTTTGTTTTTGTATTAAATATGCTTTATGTGAGTAAATAAAAGATTGAAACTGTTTGAATTAATTGAATAAAAAACAATTTTAAGCCACACTGTTTACTTTTTTATAAATGATAAAAGTTCCACAAATTAAAGTCTTGTGCGCCACCTCAAGACGTTGACCTAGGAAGATAAGATTTTTTCTCTGCACCTTTAAGTATTTAGAACATCGATTTTTAATACAGGAAAAACTAAATTTAAAAAAAAATTTTTCGCTCCACCCTAGTGTATATATCATTCCTAAACCTCAAAATTCATCGTTGTATTTCCTTTAATATTCTATACTTATACCAGAATTAAATGATGCGCAATACAGAAAACACGTTTTAATTTAAACGAAAACTAAAACAGCTTCCAGTTTAAAGTTATTATTACTATAATTCTAGTTATTGACCCTTTTAATTACAATGCCACCGGAGCTAACTTTTAATTACTTAACTCATTTCATTTCCTCAGACAGAAATTATATTTTGTTGTGGTGTTTCTGGTCGCTCTTTAACCGCATTAAAACTATTCTCTTTGTTTCAGGACTAGAGAGTTTGAATAATAGTAGGTCGGCAACAAGAAACAGTGAACACTAACTGAGCCGGACTGAGTAAACAAGAAATTCTCCGGAGACTCCCGGAGCAGTGAAAGACCGAACTTCATTTCGCTTCCGTTTGCTTAAATATATCGTGAATTTTTCATGTTACGTCTGGTGCTTGAGTAGTGTTACGCAGTACATAGCTTTAGTATCGTGTTCGAGAAAGTAAATATCAACAAATCGGTGTACGCACAAACAAAAGAAACACAAAGGCATTAAATAAATCACAGCTAATCAGATTAGATTCGTAATTTAATTAAATCACAATTGAATAATACACCTGACGTACCGTGTCGTTGCCGTCGATTGTTGCGACATCGTAATCGAAAGACCTTGATTCGGTGTCATTGTGGAGTGGTTCAAAGTGGAACAACCCATGGACTTGGATTGTGAATCGGAAATAATGAAATCCGACGAAGAGATGTCGCGAGATAAGCCTTCGGGAACTTCCGCCTCCAACCACAATCACTACACAAGTAAGTGCTTTTTAATTTAGTATTTGCATTTTGATATTTCACAGATTTTCAATTTTTTAAAATGAGATATATGTATACGAGGTGTGGTTACATTTAACCATAACTTTTAAAATTAAATTTCCATTTTCGGGTGATTTCAGAAATCGAAGTACGTAAAGATTGGCTGTGACGATATGCATAACACTTGTTTTGACATTTCGCTGTTCTAACAGACATACGAGGGTAGTTTGACAAGTAGTGATAATGGAAAAGAAAAATGAATTTTTTAAATACAAAATAATTTTAATTTTTCAATATATTTTTCTAAAAGAGCAATACATTTATCCCAACGTTGTTCCAATGCCCTTATGCCATCTCTAAAATGTGATTCTGTAAAGCTTGCGAAATACTCATTTACGAAGATGATAAGCTCGTCGTTAGACGAAAATTTCCCACCTAGTGCCGTTTTCAATTTTGGAAAAAGGCGGAAGCCGGAAGGGGATAGATCCGGCGAATAAGGCGCATGTGGTACTAATTGGAAATGCAAGTCGTGGATTTTGAATATCGCAACTGTGCTGGTATGCGAGAGAGCGTTGTCTTGGTGAAACAGAATCTTTTTTTGCCATTCCTGGCCGTTTAGCACGAATCTCAGCATTTAATTTTTGTAGAAGTTCTGCGTAATATTGTCCGTTTATTGTGGCACCTTTCTGAAGGTAATCAATGAGCAAAATGCCCTTTGAATCCCAAAAAATTGATGCCAAAACCTTGTTTGCCGATAAAGTGGTTTTCGCTTTCTTTGGAGGTGCAGAACCACGTTCGAACCATTGTTTCGACTGTTGTTTAGTTTCGGGTGTACTGTAGTGTATCCAAGTTTCATCGCAAGTAACAAATCGCCTACAAAAATCAACCGGCTTCTGCTTATAAAGATCCAAACACTCATTGGAAATGCGCAAACGAGTGAACTTTTTATCAGTCGTAAGCAATCGCGGCACCTATCTTGCTGAAAGCTTGGAAAGGCCCAATTCTTTCGTTAAAATGTGGTGTTCGCGTTCTGTTGAAATGTTTACCATGTCTGCTATCTCTCTCACTTTAAGTCGTCGATCTTGCGTAATATTATTATGGATTTTTATAATCATTTCCTTAGAAGTCACGATTTTGGGTGGTCCAGAGCGCGCTTCATCAACGCAGCTTGTTCTACCACGTTTAAATTCATTTACCCATCTACTCATTGCGGTGGAGGATGGAGCAGAATTCACCTAATGTTTCCCGTAACTCATCTTTTATTTCGGTAGCTTTAATACCCTTAATTACAAAGTATTTAATCACCGCTCGATACTCTGCTTTTTCCATTTTAACAAAACGACGTGTTGCTTCTTTTTCAATCAGCTGTCAAAAATAAACTAATCAACCGATTTATCTAAATATCGGAATGTAAACATATAAATAGGCAATCTAAATTAAAATGCATTTGTTTTACCAATTAGAGCGCCACCTATGTATCATTCTCACTACTTGTCAAACTATCCTCGTAGTTATAATATCTGGAATTTTAACCTTTTTCTTAGAAGTACGGTGTTCAAGTGATCTAAAACTTTAGGAGACAATAAAGTGTGTGTGAAAATGAATCACATATACGATGAGTAGTTAACAGCAAAAATCTAGATATAGCTTATATTTAGCAGTAGAAGTTACAATGCGTGAAATATGCGAAGGCTGATCGTTAATTAATGAGCTTCGACGAAAACATTTTTTCCTACGATTCATTGTTGCGTCATATTGCAAAACTTTCCTAGTACCCTTTGTAATGATCTATTAATAATAATATAATATTTAATGTTCCATTATTTTTGTTCCCTCTATGAGTATTTATATAAAATTAGGGGTATAATATAACTAGTTTCAATTAAATTAATATTCAATCATGTTTAATTCTGCAAATCATTTTGCTACTTTTATTTGCTCATATTTTTTATGTATTAACGTGAATATAAATACCTTTGGTATAGATTGTTAAAAAAAATGACATCGCAGTTAAATATTGCAGTTCAAGATATTTTTGATTAGTATATTTTATATTATAACAAATATAATAGTGACGTAAGCTCCGAATACGTTCTAAATTGTTTATGTCTACTATTTAATTATTAATTAATCGTAGATGCTGTAGTAAAAGCAGATGGAATGATACAAAGTTGTGCAATAAAATACAAAAGGATTAGATTAAAATTAGGTATCAAACGATACGTGAGGTACTTGCGTGTACATACACGCACGTAGCATCCTGCTCAAGGATACGCCTACACATGTAGGCGTATCCTTGAGCAGGATGCTACATATATTTCGCGGTCGCAAAATAAACATGAGAACACTGCAGGTTAAACTTAATTGTACGAGTTCGTAAAAAAAATGTCTGTAACCGTGATCATGACTGGAGTAGAAGAGTGTGTTTCTTCTTATAAGTTGTGGTTTTTAAGAAAAGAACCGGTAAACTAGAAAATAGAGGACTGATTGTATTTGAACTACACAATGAGAAGAGGGAACAGGTTTGCTAGAAATTAGGCGCGCCAAAAAAAATAGGATAAATTAAAAGCGCGTTCTAAGTACTTGATTTCTTGGGAAGCGACGATGGGTGGGTTTTATTAGAGCTTGAACTCCTATGGTGAAAACAAAAACATTTTGTATCAGAATGTAACACAAAGAATGTCTAAATAATAATTTATGCATTCAAAATCGAATTGTATTGAAATTACAATAAATTAATTTAAAATCACGATAAATAAAAAAAAATATTATATATGCGCAGTGAATCAGTATACACAGTCTGTCGTAGCGAAAACCGAACTTTTTTAGAATAAAAATAAAAGTTTACTATATTGGTAAAATTCATTTATTTTATTCAAAGTAGCCGCCGTCGGCTTCAATACAACACTTTGCACGGTCGATTAACATGTCGAATGAATTTTTGGAGAATAGATAGCAATCAGAGAGGGCCAAATACAATGGTTGATGGTTAAAATTCCATTTGTAGTTAGAAAATCAGTAATAAGCGTCGAGCGATGAGATGGTGCACTATCATGTAACAAACGTCAGCTACCATTTTCACGATATTGAAGGTGCACACGACGAACACGCGCCAAAAGATGCCCCATAGCACCAAGATAATATACAGCATTGACTGTGTGACTAGTTTGTACAAACTCATTGTGCACTATGCCTTTCGTATCAAAAAAACAAATCATCATTGTCTTCACTTTTGACTTCTCCAAGCGGTTTTTTTTTCAATCTATCTTCGCTTGGATACTTCCATTCAGGGCTTTGACGCTTGGTCTCTGGATCATATTAAAAATATCACGTCTCATTGCCAGTTACATCGTCCTTATTTAAGTCTTTAATCAAGTCTGTAAATTGTTTGAATTTAGTTAGTTTGTGAGGTACAAACCTTGCACAAATCTTTCTCAGTCCCGAATGCTTTGGAGATATACAATATAATTCCGTCCGCACGTATCGTAATGAGGGTTTCGACTCATTTCTGATAAATTGGATGCTACTTTCGGTAACCACATATTTTTAATGCACCAGGGTGTTTTCGTCGTCACTTATGTCCGTACGACCGTCTTTAAATCATTTTTACCACTCATACACACTTGTACGTAATTAACACGCAATTTCTTTGCTTTTAATGATGCAAGTGTCATGATATTTTGTTGTAGCACTGGTGAAAGATCAATCTTTCCGACGTATATTTTTTTAGTAGATGGCGTAAGAATTACTATTTAAAAAAAAGTTAGGTTTTCTCTGAGAAAGACTGTGTATGTCATTATTCAACATTTATTTTCATTTACCTTTGTTGCACCAAGTTTGAATCTATTACAGAATTGATTGTAATTTACATACGTTCTCAACGGCAGTTATTTTATGGTACATGTAAATGCTAGCTAAAGACAATCGGTGTTTATTAAATCATCGTTGATAAATAGAATGGAAAGTAATTGACCTAAATTCAATCCGCTTAGAATCCCAGTTATCTACAAACTTGTACTCTAAAAAACCAGTGTAAAAAACGTATGAAATACGGTTTCTTAAATAAGATTGTTCGTGTAATTGCAGACGGAGCAAATCAAAGGAATTAAATTGTATTAGGTGCGCAACTAAGTTCTAGCTGTTTTTTTGATGAAAATGCAACTTTATTGTGAAAAAATGTTTACAAATGAATCATTCAAAATATTACCCATCGCTAGCGACAACTTTTTCCCATCTGTCTGGCAGAGCTCGAATACCGTCACAGTAGAAGTGCTCGTCTTTTGAGGCTATCCAGGAATTAAGCCATTTTGAGATGTCTTCATATGAGCGTAACTGCTGATTAGCCAGACCATGTGCCATCGAACGGAACAAGTAATAATCGGACGGCGCAATATCTTGGGAATATGGCGGGTGGGGTAGGACCTCCCATTTGAGCGTTTCTAAGTAGGTTTTAACGGGTTTGGCAACGTGAGGCCGAGCGTTGTCATGCTGTAGAATCACTTTTTCGTGCCTCTGCTCGCATCGTGGCCGCTTTTCGTGCAGTGCTCGGCTCAATCGCATCAATTGAATTCGATGCCGTTCCCCAGTGATGGTTTCCTTCGGTTTCAATAGCTCGTAATAAATAACACCGCCCTGGTTCCACCAAATACACAGCAATACCTTCGCAGCGTGAATATTCGGCCGAACCGACGACGTAGAAGCATGACCGGGTAGTCCCCATGATTTTCTTCTTTTTGGGTTGCTGTAATGAATCCAATTTTCATCACCTGTAACGAGCCGATGAAGAAAACACTTCCTTTTTTGCCGATGGAGCAGTTGTTCACAGGCGAAAAAACAACGCTCAACGTCTCTTGGCGTCAAATCATAAGGAACCCAACTTCCTCGTTTTTGAATCATTCCAGACGCACACAATCGCGTCTTCGAAGGTTTTTGGTCTTCCTTCACGCGAACGGTCGTCAATATCGAAATCACCGTCTTCGAAGCGACAGTATCAATCACGACACGTTGTTTCACTTAGAGCAGCATCTCCATAAACTTTTTGGAGTTCTCGATTCGTTTCAGAAGAAAAGCAACACTTGCCACAAATGACGATTATTTGGCACAAAATCAGACATTTTCACACAACCAAAAGTATATGACGGAAAAACAAAATCACTAATGTGTCAAAGTGGTTTGTTTACCTTAGGTCTAAGCTTGGTTCATGACGTTTTGGTTATGTCACAATCGACCAGCACTTACTACTGGAGCTATCTCTTGAACAGCGAAAACTTAGTTGCGCACCTAATATTATAGTACTCGATCATAGCTAAGTTTTATTCAATCTGTTTCGATTTGCATTTTGAGTACTTTGTATTTCTACATTACTTTAATATTCCTATTGAACAACTATACTTGGATTTTTAATCCTAATCTATTAATATGCCATGTAGGGACATATTCTTCTGGTCACAAAATATACTAACACATATCAGTGACGCCTCAATTACAAGTCGGTGCTATTATGAAATATCTTTGTAGAAACTCAGATTTGCTATGCGGGAAATGAACACTGAACCTTACCCAAAAGTTTAAATAATTAAGTCACGTTCGAATTGCAACCAGGGAGAATTTGAAAGCTAAATTAAATCACCCGACCGATACGTCCATTTATTCATTGAAAATGCATAAAATGTACAGCTGCGGTGAAAATAATTAATGAAACGTGAATTCTGCTGTATCGTTCATATAAATATCGACCGATCTGATGTAAATTTAAATAATTAATTTTGAATATATTTTCTTTATACAGGTTGGTAGAAAAGTTTTGAAAGCGACACCTATTAAGTTGTAGAGGAATCAAAATTCATACGCCATTTTAATATTTCATGTGTCATATGAATACACTAAAAATTTTATCTCGATCTGTAAATTCATTCATTGTTCCATTCCATTTGAATTAGATGTGTCGGTGTATTTTTTAACAACGGAAAAAGCTGAATATCGCGCTGTGATAAAATTCTTTGTTTGGGAAGGTTTATCAGCAACAGAGATTCATACAAAAATGGTGAACGTGTTAAAGGAATGTGCTCCTTCATTTCCAACAGTACATCAATGGGTTTAAGAGTTTAAACGTGGTCGTACAAGCATTGAAGATGAACCACGTAGTGGACGACCAAAAACTGCAACAACAGCAAAAATCATTGAGTAAGTACATAATATGGTTAGTGAAGATCTCAGGCGAACGAGTACTCCTTATTTTACATGAAGAACTACATATTAAAAGGCTGTTTGGAAAGTTAGTACCGCATTCGTTAACAATTCAACAAAAACTGGATTGAAAACAAATTTCTCAGCGTAACTTGGTGCGTTACAAGCGGAATAAAACCGATTTCTTGCGTTGTTTTATAATTATAGATGAGACTTGGATCTACCACCATGATGCTAAATTGAAACAAGAACGATTACAGTGGACTACGGTTGGTTATTCAACTCCAAAAGAGGTGAATTCAGGGCGATCTGTCTATACGCTCTGGTAACTTAGTTATCGACATTGCGAGACAGATGCATTCTCGCTTTTTCGTTCAATTCATTGGACGTGAGAGGGAGGCATGTTGATTATTCGGAGTATTATTGTAACCTTTTAGCTCAACTGGATGCAAAAATTCGTGAAAAAAGACCTGGTTTAGCGAAAAAAAAAATAATTTTTCATCGAGACAATGCGCCTTCACACAAAAGTGTTTTGACGATAGCTAAATTGAATGAATTAAAGTACGAATTGCTTGAACAATCACCGTATTCACCAGATTTGGCTCCGAGTGATTACTACCTCTTCGGAAACTTGAAACAATTCGTTCGTGGAAAGCGTTTTTCATCGAATGAAGAAGCTATTTCAGCCGTGGAACAGTATTTTGCAGAGCTTCCGGAAAATTATTACAGAGATGGTATAAAATTATTGGAGGATCATTGGAATAAATGTATTGAAGTTGAGGGAGATTACATCGACTAAAAAAACTAATTTCATTTAAAAATTTACATTGTTTCATTTTTGCTTTCAAAACTTTTCTATCAACCTGTACAAGGTACGTACTGAGAGATTAAATGGACAAATGTAATAAGTTGCTTCGTCATTGTGTTTCAAATTATTTATTATTAAAAGATTTGTTTCTATTCATAGAAAAGATTGAACATTATAGGGGAGAAGCCTGGCATAGTGGTTAATTAGAATCGTAATTTTTTTTAACAAATATAGTTCCAGAGTAACCTCTATGGTTTAAATTGGTAACCTAACATTTTATTTGTCATCTAAAGCAATGGTGTCATTATTTCATTATTAGGTAATTAACAAAAAAAATGTTTTTTTTCTTGAGGTGTTTGGCCAGCTTTGGCACTTTGGAAATGCATAAAATATACAGCTACAGTGTAAATAATTAATGAAGCGTTTGTGAATTCTTCTGAAGCATTCATATAGATATCGACTGATTTCATGTAAATTTTAGTAACTAATTTCGAAAATCTTTTTTTACAAATATTGAGAGAAGAATCGACAAAAGTAATAAGCCGTTTCTTTATTGTATGTATTAAGTTATTTATAATCAAAGAATTTGTTTTTTTTTCATGGAAAAGATTTAACATTATAGGGGAGACGCTGGTATAGTGCTCAAGTAGAATCGTAACCTTTTTTTAAAAAATATGGTTCGAGAATAACCTCTATGGTTTAAATTGGTAACCTAATATTTTATTTGCCATCTGAGGAAATTGTTATCATTATTTCTTTAGTAAGTAATTACCAAAAAAATGTTTTCTTTCTTGAGACGTTTGGCCAACTTTGCCACTTTGGAAATGCGTAAAATGTATAGCTGCGGTGAAAATAATTACTAAAACGTTTGTAAATTCTGCTGTACGAGGATGCTCCCATAAGTACTCGACCTGACCTAAAGATGCCGGTAATTGTTTGAACAATATCACTATATTAGAAAGTACACAATTTATAAAGCATACGCATTAAGTTTGAAGGCGCCACGTTGTTTAGTATTTGTTTGGCAGCCATCAGATATAGTAGGCATTTCAAAAAGTGCGGTGCATCGCATATTATCTGAAAATTTAGACAAGAGAAAGCTGCGTGCACGATGGGTGCTGCGTTTGCTAACACTCTAGTAAAAAACATGTCGTGAAGATGTTTCAATTGAGTGTTTAGCAAAGTTTCACAGCAACAAAGCAGAATTTTTGCACCGTCTCATAACCATGGATGAAACATGTGTCCATTACTCCACACTCGAGACAAAAAAACAGTCAAAATAATGGACTCGAAAAGGGAACCGACTCCAAAGAATGGGAAGACCATTTCATCTGCAAGCATAGTCATGGCATCGGTTTTTTGCGATGCGCGTGGAATAATTTTCATTGACTATCTTGAATAAGGAAAAACTATCAACCGCAAGTATTATGCGAACTTATTGCAACGTTTGAGCTAAGAAATCAAGCAAAAACGGCAGCATTTGATTATGAAGAAAGTGTTGTTCATCAAGACAATGCAGCTCACAAATCCGTTATTGCAATGGTCCAAATTAATGAATTAAAGTTTGAATTGCTACCTGATGCACTCTATTCGCTAGATTTAGCCCCCTCGGACTATTTTCTGTTCCCAAACTTGAAAAAATGACTCAATGGCCAAAGATTTTCCAACGATGAAGAAGTGATGTTGGCAGTTAATGGTTATTTTGAGGAGCAAGACAGTTGAGCAAGAAGATTATGTTGAAAAATAAATATATTTCTTTGCAAAATTTTTGTGTTTTCTTTGTTGGGTCGGGTACTTCATGGACCACTCTCGTATCGTTCATATAAATATCGACCGATTTTATGTAAATCTTAATAATTAATTTCGAATATTTTTTCTTTTTACAAGTATTGAGAGAATAGTCAACAAAAGTAATTTCTTTATTGTCTTTCAAGTAAATTATTATCAAAGGATTTGTTTTTATTCATAGATAAGATTTAACATTATAGGGGAGAAGTTGGCATAGTGCTCAAGTAGAATCGTAGTTTTTTCAAAAAATGTGGTTCAAGAGTATCCGTTATTGTTTAAATTAGTAACTTAACATTTTATTTGTCATCTAAAGCAATTATCATTATTTTATTATCAAGTAATTAATAAAAACAATGTTTTTTTTTCGTGAGACGTTTGGTCCACTTTGGCCGTGTCATCAGACATAGGGTTGATGCCCGACGCTTTGAAAGAAAACAAACAAAATTATTTTTTTAGTATGTTTGAGTATTTATTGTTTACATGCTACATAAAACTGCTTAGTGTTTACATTTTACATTAAAATAAAAATATCTTATTTCCGTAAAGTTAGAAAATAATCCTGACTTTAAACTCTTTCACAGACTCCAATAAATGAGGAAAGGCAGAGATGTGAAACGCGTTAGTGTAAGATGTAAGATTATTGTTCATCCTTTTATAATAGTTTCTTGTAAAATTTAAGAATGTGCTTCTTTCTTTTGCACAGTACTGTATATATAATATTAAAACTGTAGAATATGTGCTCTTAATAGAATATCAGTCACTACTTCCCTACACCAGTACTCCTAAAAATATGATTTAGATGCTCGTGAAAGGGTCTAATCGAAAATCACATTTACCTCTTCATATTCGTTTTAGACGCGAACAAAGTTATCCATATTATCGACATACGCCCGAAGGAAATTTAATTTACTCCACAAGTCATTTTAAAATCAATATCGTTTAGTTTTTCGCGTTTCCATCATTATTATGTGAGAGGAAACTCGAACCGATCCCTCGGAAAGGAATTTAAAGGCCGCATGGCGGTCGGCGTGTTGTTGCAACAGATGAGGAGCAGGGGACAGTTTTATGGTTAATGGTTTTCCAATATTAAGCTCTAGATTGATGGTTTTTGTGATCATTGTTATTGTCCCTGACAGGAAAATTTTGCCAATCCAACATATAATCTATACACATGGTACATAGAGAGGTTTGTCTCTCTATTCGAAATGACATCGTAACAAATGTAAAAGTGAATTAAATTTGTGGAAATATTTGTTATAAATGGACAGATTATTTCAGACGTATTGCAATTATAGTTGTGTTATTGAAATATATAAATTAATTTCACATCAAATGACCTAGAATTTCATATAGATCTGATAAGCATCGTCTGCAAATAGTTCGTAATAAATTCCTGTTTTATTGAAAACCATTTGTATTTAGTTAAGTGCTTTCCAGTATTATGGATACACTAATTTGTATAAATCTAGAAATTTACATGAAATATGAAATAATCACTCGCATTCGCATAATGTAAATTTAACATATTCACATGCTAATGTGACAATTCAAATTTCAGCTGCATTTTATTTTTTCCGAATATAATTGAAAAGATATTGAAAAACCGATTTTATTATTCATCGAAGTAGGCATATAAACTGACACCATAAACAACTGAAACTTAAATGTGTCAATATTATTGGTCGTATTAACGATGTCGTGCAATAATGTGTCAAATTACACAGCATATATTTATTGAATTTCTTTGTAACGAAGGTGTAAATGCGACTGATAGTCATAAGAGATTTCAACAGTTTGAACAAGAGTTTTTATTACTCAGAATGGTCTGAGTGATGTAAAGCCTTCCAGGGTGGTCGTGAACACGTGTCGAAATTGCTGCATGCTTAAATTTAATAAAGTTAATACCACGTAGGTTCAAAACACTTTCCGCGGAGTAACTCAGGTTTACAAAGAATTTTGACTTTGACATGAGTATGAAGGCGATGATTTTTTGCCACCTGTCGTAATAACTGATGAGACTTGGGTATACCATTACATCCCAGAAAGCAGGAATGTTGTGCATGGAATAACTCAAACTCACCTCCATCCAAAAGATTCAAAACCCAACCATCGGCTAGCGAAGTGATGACGACTATAGTCTAGGACTCTATGGTTAATTCAGAAAGCAAGAATGTTATGCATGGAATAACTCAAACTCACCTCCATCCAAAAGATTCAAAACACAACCATCGGCTAGCAAAGTGATGACTGTATTCAGGAACTCTATATTTAAATCAGCTTAATACGGTGAGCTTTTTGAAAAGGTTAAGTTGACCATTTGAACGAAGACACGCCGTCTCCTAAGCAAGGGCGTTGTAGTTCTATAAGATAACGCTCGCCCACATATAACATATTGTTCTAATGAATTGGTTAAATTGGGTTGGTCGTCCCCCAAATAATGGACTTTGCCCCAAGTGATTATCATCTCTTTGGGCCAAGACATTTTCGAGTGGCCCAAAGAGATGTTTTTGGACCACTCGAAAATATCTTGGCCGAAAGAGATAATAATCACTTGGTGGATGTTTTTGGGCCACTCGGAAAGGTCTTCGGAGGTAAACGATTTGCTTCTGATGAGAAAGTGACGCCTGCAAGGCCACAGTTTTTCACGGCACTTTATGAGTGGGAAATCCCCGACAATATTTATCAATTGTCGCTTTTACTTTTCCATTACGCATAGACAAAGTGAATATCGGCGTATTCTGCATTCGAAAAAATTAACTTTTAAGAGTATTTTAATGTAACACGATAAAATAAACACTCTAAATTAAATTAATTGAAGTTTGCTGTCGCAAGGAATTATAACTAATAAATAATAGCCACCTTAATTTATTAATAAGAACGAAATCAACATACGTAATACCTGCATTAGTAGAGTTACCTAAAACTGCAAATGCTTTTAGTTCTGTTACAGTGTAGTATTGGACGTATGCTCATTAGACATTTTTAACTTGAAATTGCTTTAGTAGTACGTCCTTAAATCGTGGTAGTCATGTCATGGGACGCCCGGTATGTGCATGGGTAGTGGCATTTTGAGTGTAAAGAAAACAGTATGTACATATTTCTCTTAATTGTTAAATGTAAATGTCAATACTATCATTTAATAGTAGCTGTTTATGTAACAAGTACAGAATTTAGGACCTTATTGACGAGTAGAGTTTATTTGTCGAACGAGTCAGTAACACCCTATTATATACATCCATAAGATTGGGCATTGTTATAAATGTTGTTAAATTAATAGGTGATTATGTGCCTTAATTCATTCAAGTCATGAACAGGTGTTTTAAATACAGTGTTATTAGATAAGGCCATAAATAAAAATCACACGCTTTGAAATCACACGACCTTGGTGGCCAGTTAATATGTTCTTGCTCATCAACCATTCTTCAAAATATTAGGTGCGCAACTAAGTTTTCGCTGTTTTTTTTGATAAAAATGCAACTTTATTGTGAAAAAATGTTTACAAATGAATCATTCAAAATATTGCCCATCACTAGCGACAACTTTTTCCCATCTTTCTGGCAGAGCTCAAATACCGTCACGGTAGAAGTGTTCGTCTTTTGAAGCTATCCACGAATCAAGCCATTTTGAGATGTCTTCATATGAGCAGAACTGCTGATTAGCCAGACCATGTGCCATCGAACGGAACAAGTAATAATCGGACGGCGCAATATCTGGGAAATATGATGGGTGGGGTAGGACCTCCTATTTGAACGTTTCTAAGTAGGTTTTAACGGGTTTGGCAACGTGAGGCCGAGCGTTGTTGTGCTGTAGAATCACTTTTTAGTGCCTCTGCTGGTATTGTGGCCGCTTTTCACGCAGTGCTCGGCTCAATCGCATCAATTGAGTTCGATACCGTTCCCCAGTTATGGTTTCGTTCGGTTTCAACAGCTCATAATAAATAACACGGCCCTTGTCCCATCAAATACACAGCAAAGCCTTCGCAGCGTAAATATTCGGCCGAACCGACGATGTAGAAGCATGACCGGGCAGTCCCCATGATTTTGTTCTCTTTGGGTTGCTGTAATGAATCCATTTGTCATCACACGTAACGATGCGATGAAGAAAACCCTTCCTTTTTTTGCCGCTGGAGCAGTTGTTCACGGGCGAAAAAACGACACTGAACGTCTCTTGGTTTCAAATCATAAGGAACACAAGCTTCTTGTGTTTGAATCATTCCCAACGCATGCAATCGCTGGGAAATGGCTTGGCGGGTAACTCCTAATGCTGAAGCAAGATCCTTTTGCGTTTGGCGCGGATCCTCATCGAGCAATGCCTCCAATTCAGCGTCTTCGAAGGTTTTTGGTTTTTCTTCAGGGGAACGGTCGTCAACATCGAAATCACCGTCTTTGAAACAACGGAACCAATCACGGCACGTTGTTTCACTTAGAGCAGCATCTCCGTAAACTTTTTGGAGTTCTCGATGGCCTTCAGCTGCCGTTTTCTTCGAATGAAATAAGAAAAGCAACACTTCCCGCAAATGACGATTATTTGGCACAAAATCAAACATTTTCACACAACCAAAAGTATATGGCGCAAAAACAAAATCACTAATGTGTCAAAATGGTTTGTTTACCATATGTCTAAGCTTGGTTCATGACGTTTTGGTTATGTCACAATCAACCAGCACTTACTACTGGAGCCATCTCTTAAAAAGCAGCGAGAACTTAGTTGCGCACCTAATAATTAAAAATTCTGTTTCATGGGGAATATGGGTTGATGCACTATTTCGCTAAAGATAACCCACTTGAAGTTTATCATCAGGCAACTCATTAATAAATGGCTCTAGATTCTTTTTACGACATCTTCAACACTAATGTTTCTTAAAATTAGCATAAAAATCATTTTTATTTAATGGCTATGTACATTTCTTACCATGAAAAATACAGGGTCTACTAACCATCTCATTGAAGTAGCAGCCAAAATTTTAGAGAATGCAACGAAGATTCAATGTATAGATGAAGATTTTCTGTAGACTATGTACGTATATTCTGTAATGTCTTATAACCGTAAATGTGAAATCATCCTTCACTGAGGAAAATGTTTATAGTAAAACATCATCTTTATCTAAAGTATTCATAAACTATTCATCAAAATGGAGTATTTGCGGTAGATCAATTACGGAGAACTTTTTGAACGACATTATCTTATATGAGCGTATACACAGATACGTTTTCACAACAGACGAAAAATTCTAAGAGAAAGTTCACGTCTTTGATTCATGGCTCCCCTGCGTTTTGTAAGTTGTCCCTTGCGTTTTGTAAGTTATTCACACTCTCCTTTTCTTCCAATACTGCTTGTTTCGTGAAATTAATTTACACAAAGCTTTAAAATTCTACAAAACTGATCATACTCAGCAGTAAATTTTAGAAATATAGTTCAAAATTCTGCTCTCTTTAATTGAGTAAGACCAAATGCCATCATACTTATTATAGAAATTTGATGCTCTTCACATTATTGCAGTTACGAGGGTAGCCGTTTATCTTTCGGGAACTGGCAACACTATTAGTGTTGCCTCCGATCTAATGATTGCATCGTGAAGTTTGTCATTTTTGACAATATATTTACCTTGACAGTTTTATTATCCGGTCGCTATTTCTATTGTTGACAGTAACTTGAAAATTTTATGTCTGTGAAAAAATGGAATTAATTCGCGAACATTGTGTCGGAAAACATTAAAGCAGTATCTGAATTGATAATGTAAGAACGTCATGTAACATACCGTGAGATCGAGCCATCTCTAGGTATTAGTAACACCAGTGTGCGTAAGATCCTGCATTAAAATTTAGCCGTTAAGAAGTTATGTTCACGTCGGGTACCACATGATTTGACAACCGCTTACAGAAGGGTTCGCGTCGATTGGTGCCAAGCAATGCACAAAAAATACAATGGCGGTGTTCCAAAGAACATTTATAAAGTCATCACAGGTGATGAATCTTGGATCTATACGTATGAGCCCGATAGTAAACAGCAGTTGACTGTATGGGTATTCCAAGATGAGCGCTCGAAGCACATCGAAACAAATGGTCGCCTGTTTTTTCGGAAAAACCGGTCACGTTGTAACCGTGCCTTTAGAGAGTTGTAGAACGGTCAATTCCGAATGATATGCAAATATTTGTTTGCCAAAAGTTTAGAAATAAGGAAAATAAACCGAAAACGACAGATCATTCTCCACCATGACAATGTGAGCTCTCTCTCGGTTCAAACAATTGAATATTTAACAAGGCAAAACATTGAATTGATGAGCCATCCGCCGTAGAGCCCTGGTTTAGCACCCTGTGATTTCTTTTTGTTCCCACGTGTGAAGAATAAACTTCGTGGTCAACGGTTTTCTACGCCGGAAGAGGCAGTTGAGTATCAAAACTCATATTTTAGAAATACTGTCTTCATAGTGGCAGCAATGCTTTTGGGATTGGTTTAAACGAATGCGAAAGTGAATTGATTTTCAAGAAGAATATTTTGAAAAGCAATAAAACTATTTTAGATGATAAAAATTTTTTTTGTGTGCTATTCCCGAAGAATAAACAGCTATACTCGTAGAAATAAATTTTTTAGAACATACATAGTGTCTTATTGTTTTAAATGGTTTAAATGAAAGATAAATGAACTAAGAACTTCGTGAAAATATAGTGTAATAACATTTAAAAGTAGTTTATAATAATCCAATTACATCAAACATCTTCGGAGTAAAAAAAGTTCAACAAAATTTGTATTACGACTAACAGGTACTGATGTACCGTGGCCCTAGGTTTGACATTTCCGTAATAGCCTATAATTCTACCCTCTAACTCATATTTACGATCAATTTTGTTCAGGCGCCGTGTACTTGGATAGGCGACATGCGCCATCTGCCCAGCACAGTTAGTAAAATAGCCTGATGAAAAGATTTTGCTAGGGTAATAGGGTGAATGAGCGATGTCGTTGTTCCAAGCGGGGACATCACGCAGATGTTGTCAGTTCCGAATATCAAATTAAATTTGTCGTAGCGTTGGAATGTCGTTAACCTGCTGCATCTCTTATATTGGTTCTATACCTGTATTAATCTAAAAGCCGGAAATTAAAGGCAATTAAAAGTCGATTCGATGTAAAGTTTTGTTTCACTAGCCTTGTCTATGTTCGCTGATTTAAATCAGAATGAATATATTTTAGTTTTATGATTTAAATTTTTGATGTAATAGGCGATTGATACAATCTCTGCAAAATCTCTCAATGGAACCAAAAAAATGGCGAAACATTGTCGATAATAATGGAGCATATTCGGTTTAAATGAATTCGTCCACGCGCCATGCGGGGACCAGTTGAATTTTACTGAAAAAACGCCACGAACTTTTTCCCAGACCCAATAATAATACGAATAGTAATAATCTTAATTTATTTTAAATACATTACAGGCTGCAAAATTGATTACGCTTAGCTAGACCATCAATGAATTATTCGTTTCAAATGGTTCCTCTTCGTCTTCGTCCTGCAACCATGGTTTCATCAAGTCTACACTAGAATGCGTTTTCCTGGGGCCCACTTATTCTCCTATCTTTTCGACATCATATCGAGCCGGACCAAATTTCTTGATGACACGGTATGGACCAAGAAGCTGAGGGATTGGGTTCTTGGAATTGCCACCAGATATCTAGCTTCATATACTCATGACTTCTTTTCTTTCCGGTTATAGGTGTTCTTGTTTTCTTTGGTCACTTTCCGGGTATTGTTTTTACTAAACAAAATAAATTTTGTTTCCTGATTACTTACTCTTCAATTATTAAATAACATCCATTGATTTCAATTTTATGAGTACAATTAATTTACTAGAGATATGAATACTATCAGAATTGAGTATGGCATTAATGTCATCAGCATAGAGAGATACCATAGTAGTATTATCCAGAATGGTAGAGAAGTGATTTAATTAAATCAAAAATAAAGTTGGTTCGAGAATAGAACTTGTAGACTTCGTATATCAAAAGGTTATATAAAGAGTTTCTCACATCCACAAAAAAAATTTTCTATTGACGGTTGTTCAGGTATGAGTTAAACCAACATAATTGCATACCTTCTCAATTTATGTAACACTATAACGAGACTAATACTTGAAAAGGAAATATCCATCGAATAGACATCAAAATAAAAATGGTAAACGAACTTATTCCTATTAAGCTGTCGTCCACCTTTAGGTAATTTTTTCAGTTCAGTAATAATATAGCTATTCACTTTACGAGATAAGTTTGCCCTTTATACTTCTTTCGTTCAGACTAATTCAACTTTAGTTCGTCTTCACGTGTCATGCTGAACTGCTTGAAACATAAGCAATTCAGACTCTCTCATCATAAGACCTTCTGGAAAGTACAGACCACCAATGGGATACGCGCTTGCCGACCAGCACATCACCAATTTCGAAGAAGTTAGAAAATGGTTCGATTGTTTTACTTAAAGAACAAACAGTTTTCTTAGGATGTCATCCATAAATTGTCCGAAACATGGGCAAGATGTGTAAAATCAAATGGCCAATACTTTGAATAAATAAATTTTTCCATTTTCTTGAAAATTATGTAGTTTTTCTTACAAAAAAAACCGGTAATGACTTTCCGGTGTACCTGGTATTGTCTTTTGTTTACACCCTTTTTGTGTATGTCTTGATATGAACTTTGTCATAAGCTAAATAAATAAATCACTTTTCCGTTCAAAAAATGGCAGTAGTGTCCTTTTACTGCTTGGATATATCCTTTCGATACGATATATGTGAAAAAAACATTCATCAACGAAGTCCGAGATTGACCTATGACTGCTTAGATAGGCGAAACGCATCTAAATCAAGATCTCAAATCAATCAATCAATGCTTTAGTTAAATCATTCAACAAAACTAGGTACGAAGTATTTTTATCTCCAATGGCATAAATTTGTTTAATAAATTATAGTATTGCTGTATTTGTGGAATGTTGTATAATGTGTATTTAGTAGCTACAGGAAACAATGACTTATAGCTTTAAGCTTTGTGATCATGGTATTACAGTAACTAAGAATAATGAAGAAAATGAATCGGTACGAGGATAGTTTGACAAGTAGTGAGAATGACACATAGGATGTGTCTTTACATGTTTACATTCCGATATTTAGATAAATCGGTTGATTAGTTTATTTTTGACAGCTGATTGAAAAAGAAGCAACACGTTGTTTTGTTAAAATGGAAGAAGCAGAGTATCGTGCGGTGATTAAATACTTCGTAATTAATGGTATGAAAGCTACCGAAATAAAAGACGAGTTACGGGAAACATTAGGTGAATCTGCTCCATCATCCGCTACAATAAGTAGATGCATAAATGAATTTAAACGTGGTAGAACAAGCTGTGTTGATGAAGCGCGCTCTGGAGCACCCAAACTCGTGACTTCTAAGGAAATGATTATAAAAATCCATAATATTATTACGCAAGATCGACGAATCAAAGTGAGAGAGATAGCAGACATGGTAAACATTTCAACAGAACGCGTACACCACATTTTAACGTAAGAATTGGGCCTTTCCAAGCTTTCGGCAAGATGGGTGCCGCGATTGCTTACGACTGATCAAAAGTTCACTCGTTTGCGCCTTTCTAATGAGTGTTTGGACCTTTATAAACGGAATCCGGTTGGTTTTTGTAGGCGATTTGTTACTTGGATACACTACAGTACACTCGAAATTAAACAACAGTCGAAACAATGGTTAAAACGTGGTTCTGCACCTCCAAAGAAAGCGAAAACCACTTTATCGGCAAACAAGGTGATGGCATCAATTTTTTGGGATTCAAAGGGCATTTTGCTCATTGATTACCTTCAGAAAGGTGCTACAATAAACAGACAATAATATGTGGAATTTCTACAAAAATTAAATTTTGAGATTCGTGATAAACGGCCAGGAATGGCAAAGAAAAGGATTCTGTTTCACCAAGACAACGCTCCCTCGCATACCAGCACAGTTGCATTTCCAATTAGTACCGCATGCGCCTTATTCCCCGGATCTAGCCCCTTTCGACTTCCACCTTCTTCCAAAATTGAAAACGGCACTAGGTGGAAAGAAATTTTCGTCTAACGACGAGTTTATCGTCTTCGTAAATGAGTATTTTGCAAGCCTTCCGGAATCGCATTTTAGAGATGGCATAAAGGCATTGGAGCACCGTTGAAATAAATGTATTGCTCTTTTAGGAGAATATATTGAAAAATAAAAATTATTTTGTATTTAAAAAAATTCGTTTTTCTTTTCCATTCTCACTACTTGTCAAACTATCCTCATACTTCTTACAAATTGAAAATCACGGTAAATTAAGATAAAAATTATTTAATAAATGCGTAGTAGATATTGTAAAATAAAAAATTTGATTTGTACTTTCAGCTGACAATGTCAGAATTGGTATAATACTTACAAATGAAATTTTTTTTTCGTGTTTTCTTGTTTCTCTTTTCTGACAGAATATAATATCATCGGGAACATAAACATTTTATTTCACCAGCAAACAAACCTTTTGTGTACACATTTTTTTAAATATGTACATATGTTTGTAGCATGCATGACCTTTCTCGATTTCATGAAAAAAAGTTAATAACACACGCAAGGAAGTATCTTTTTTCTATTACCAGTTTTTCAATTCTCTCTGTGTATTTTTGCAATAAATCTTAGCTACATTAATATAAAAAAAATGTTGTTCATCTTCCCTAGAGGCGACTTTTAAATTAGAATTATTTGATAAATAATTAAATTGTACAAATTTCATGTTAAGTACGTAATAATAGTAATTCACATACGAGGACTGTTCAATAAAAAATGATACTTGAAATGAAGCAAACGAGTTAGAACATTAAGATTTCATTATCAGCATACTCTTTTCAAATTCAACAATGATTAGCGACAATGAAATGGTTGTAATGATGTTTTTCAAGATCCTCGAAATACAGAAATTTGTAATTACTTTACTTATTTTAATTAATATAATTGTAGTAATAATTTTTAATTTTGCGTCAATTACAAACTGTATTAATAGGCATTGAAAGTGTGCGTGAAATAATAGGATGATGGTAGCAGAGAAAACGGAAAACGCGACAAAAGAAGATTTTAAAATTACCTTACGTATTAAAATAAAAAATATTTAAAATTAAAACAATTAAAGTAAGGAAAAAGGCCGGCGAATTCCTGAAGACGATTTTAGTCAATAATAACAAAGCGGTTGAATATACATTTGATGTAAGATTAAATGAAATTTATGAAAATTTGTATAAATTGAATAAATTTAAAGATAACATGTACAGACATAATGTAAAACATAAGGAATATGATTATAATCTTTACTCTTTTTATTGGGATTTTCAACCATTGGGTTAATAGAATATTTAATTTATGTTTAACGATCTTTCGGGGGAGTGATTCTCCTCTTTCAAGTTATTTATTTTCTTATAGTATTATTATTTTCTTCCTTTAACAGTTATATATTTCCAATTGTGAAGTATATAATAAAAAAGTTTTGCAGGTTGAAGAAAGTATATAAGTTGAGACAGGGGGACCTTTCCCCCGAAACGTCATTGACATAAAATAAAAATTTTGTTGACCCAATGGTTGAAACTCTTAATAAAAATAACTAAAGATTGTTATTAGAACAAGACAACCAACAGACAGTATATTCTCCCTTAACGGACATCTCCCGACAATGGACATTTCTAATCAATGGACAGTTTCTGTTGCACCGACCGTCAGTGTACTATTTGCTATATAACAATATCTCCCAGCAATGGGCATTCTTAACAGTGGACATGGACAGTAATATATGTACATCCACGACAGTAAATTTAAATGAAAATCTATTTCTTTACAATGGACATTAGTACTTAAAATTCATATTATGGAATAAGATTAATTTTATTGCCTATAGAGGGAATAAGCTACGTAATAAATTTATTGCATTTCCTATAATTTCTAACATAATTACATATTTTAATATAAGTGCTGTAATGATGGTCTTTCGGTTTATTATATGTAATTACATACATGTAATTGTATAATAATTATGACCGCTGTAACATTCGTAACAATGGACATGGACAACATATAATTAAGACAGGTAATAAAAACAACTGTAATGATGGTCTTATATAAAATTGCTATAGCTTTTATAGGATTCAGTTGATATTTAGCGTTCTAACAAGTTGGATATCTAGTGTTTTAGTGTTCGTACAAGTAATATGGCTACGAAAAAGAGAAAATTTCTCAGTTTAGAAGAAAAAGCTCATGATATTCAGTGTGCAGAGAAGAATAAACTTAGTGTGAGACTGCTTGCGGAAAGATTCTGTATTGGTAAAAGTCAACTGGGCGATATTTTGAAAAACAAAGTAAATATTAATAGACGATTTGCTGAAAATGGAAATTCACAGCAAAAGAAGAAGTTTGTGAAAACAGAAGGAGCTGCACTGGACCTAATAATGTATGACTGGTTTTGCAAAGTACGCACTAAAAATATTCTATTGTCTGGTAAAATTATAGGGGCAAAAGCTCTCGAAGTTGCACAAGATATAAATTGTGAATTCAAAACTTCAAGTGGGTAGTTTGACAAGTTTTCTCAGCGACACAACATATCGCTTCGGACAATTTGTGGTAAAGCCGCCGTAATTTCAGAAACTAAAAATATTAACGAAGCTTAGGAAAAGCTAAAGGATATTCAAAACTTCCTTTTCTTGTCTGGCGACATTACACAAGGAGAAAAAATCGCTGAGATAGTATGCAATCAATGTAGAAGCACAAATTGTAAAATGAAGAATTGAAAATCTAAAACAAACTAAAATTTCAGATTTTTTTAAATAAGTTAGTTTTATGTATGTTGTTAGAATAAATTAATTAAAAATTATTTATACCCTTTTTTGTTCTCCCACCAATGGGCATCTCTGAACAATGGACAGTTTTATATACACCGCGACTGTCCGTTATACAGAGAACCTACTGTATTAAAAAAGAAAAGATTACGCTAAGAAAAAATCAGTATTTTTAAATTAAGAAGGAAACTGATAAAGCATCTTCTAAGTGATAGTTGAGTGCATTGAGATAATTTCTTTAAATCAACTTTTCCAAAATAAAAGCTATAAAAACATACTAATTAAAAAATGATGATTTCAAGTATGTAATCCATTGTCAAAATTCAAGTCTCAATAATTTTATTTTTTTTTAAATTTTTTAAAAATTCAAAAGCTCATAAAATTCAGATTGGATGAATGAATTAGATTATATAGCAAGAAACAAGATCGAGGCATGATCTGTAGAAATCCACATCCAGTATCATCGCTATCCTATATATTATTTACTATCCTATTTACACCTTTGAAGAAAGAATCAGGTTTTTAAAGGAATGCGCATGGACATCTAATCATCCATTGATAAATAAGAAAAAATATTGATCAAAACTTTTGAGTATGGGTTGGGTCTTCATCCAATAACTCCTGCCGTTTCACATTTTCAAACTTTTTCGGTCTACCAGAACATTCTTTGACTTGCACATCGAAATCACCACCTTTGAATTGTCGAAACCACGCCTTGTATGTTTTTATAGTTGGAGCTTGCTTACAGTAAGTTTCTACCAGCAAACAATGACTTTCAGCGGCTTTTTTCTTTTGATTAAGTAAGAAAAGTAATGCAAATGCACTTTTTCAGGCACGAAACTCGACATTTTCAAACAGGTATAAATCCATGACAGTGTTACTTTCGCAAAATATAACATGTATGGCTTTGAAGGTTGATGTCAATAAAATGAAATGACATATGTGTCGAATCATAGCATACTTAAGCCTAGCGACATCTGTTAGAAAAAACTAGTAATGACTTTCCGGAGAATATGGAGGAAAAAAACCTGGTATATATATATGTATATATTCAAAAAAAATGTATTACATTTATATGTATCTGTATTGTAACATAAGGATTTTATTATTAGACTAATCGAATCGAATGTCGTAATTATATATAAATATATAAATTAGTTTCACGATGGGAAATTTAATGAAAATTATATTATTTTCTGCTACTCCATCGTTAATTAAATACACAGAAATTAATTAAAAATTTCTGCGCTGAAGAAGGACTCGAACCTCTATCTGCCGTTTTCTAGACGACTGCTTTACCAATTAAGCCACCAGGCAGTGTAACTTCGTGTCCTTTAACACGCCATAAATCGTATTATGGAACAGATCTAATATTTATTTGAAAACCCGCAGTTCGGTTATGATATCGTAATTATATATAAATATATAAATTAGTTTCACGATGGGAAATTTAATGAAAATTATATTATTTTCTGCTTTTTTCAAATAAATATTAGATCTGTTCCATACGATTTTTGGCGTGTTAAAGGACTCGAAGTTACACTGTCTGGTGGCTTAATTGGTAAAGCAGTCGTCTAGAAAACGGCAGATAGAGGTTCGAGTCCTTCTCCAGCGCAGAAATTTTTAATTAATTTCTGTGTATTTAATTAACGATGGAGTAGCAGAAAATAATATAATTTTCATCGAATCGAATATTTTTTAGATCTCCCATATACTATTTCTAAATAACATCGAAACTGGTATATGCGAATTCTTTTGTTTCTAATACATTTTTCGTTGGTTTTAATGTATTTGAATCGTGTAAAGACTTATTTGAATCCACGTGCGTTAGTTTTTGAAAGACACGCATTTCGATAGATATTTAGACATGCAAATTCAATAAAAATTATAATCATACATACCTCGAGTATTCTACATAATTTCGTACACTGTATCAAATTAGTTATCTCACAAAAGAAACAATGGTGCTTTGCATAATGACCTACTATAATATATGTACAATTCATAAATATGTATACAATTCAAAACAATAACACAATAGTGTTAGGAAGGTATTATATAAGATCAACAACAAATTCTACGCAAATACTTTAGCGTTTCGCCGTCACTACAATAATAATTTTCTAGAGATGCTCATTTTATGGTTGTGTTGTCTTATTACTTACTTATCTGCAGCTGCTGTTACTAACAAACGTTCGGAAGATTGTAAGTTGAATTTAATTTATTAAATTGTCTTCAATATACAAACCTCACTTCCCCGTCGATGTAAATTACTTTTAAATACCTTATTTTTTGTGTGTATATTGATATGAATACATTTTTCCTGTTGGTCTCAATAATTTATAGATTGCATATCAAGAAGTAAACCATTGCCTAATTACTACTGGAGAAAATATGAAGGGCAGATACCAAAAGATGCTCTCCCAGGAGGTTACACCGCAAATGGTAGAATAACTTATATCGGCCAAGTATTGCTTTTGGGTAAATATAATACCAGTGGGATAATACCTGGTGTAATACACGTGGGACAAGATGAAGTGGAAGCCGCCTATTCGGGATTGTACAAAAGCAAGGAATACGCAGCTGTATACGCATGGAATCCCAGTTATGTCTGATAAATTAAAATTTTGATTATAGATTTTGTGCAGTAATACACCAGATGCGTTCAAGTGGGTGCGTGTGAATATTTACGAACTCCACCTGCTTACTGAATATTTGGTAGTGGGTGGATATGAACTTGATCAGACAGCTTATATTGGGCGAGCTTCACAAGCCAACAATCTGATCGTTGGGAAAGTTTTCAACCAACGCTTGAAAACATTGGTAATTTCTACACCTGATGGATCCCAAATGGCTCATACTCATTTTGAAATTCTTATATACCACCCAGATGATAGTGGGACTGTAAATTAAATATAATATTTGTAATATCGTCTTTTAATAGTTTTGTGTAAGTGTTGTAAATAGATGATGATAAGATTTTGAAATAGAAATAGTTGACTTTTGTAAGGGACTAAATTTTTCTATTGCCCATTTATTAGGTTATAATTGTGAATAACGAAATTTTGGAAGGTACTGGTGAAAGTCACCACTCTGTATTTTAATTTTCTATACAAATATTTCTAACTATAAGTATTTTACTATTTACAGTACAGGTTGTCAATTGATTTATACATTATGTTATATATTACCAAACTCCACTGTTTTTGTTTCAAGTGAATCGTTTTAGTTATAATACGTGAGATGTCTTTTAAGTTTTGCATAGTGATACATAGAGGGTGCCACTAATCAAATGCCAGTACTAAAAATTAGCTTATACCGTTAGTTAACTTAAGTCTAAAGTTTCAGTGCGATACATGTAGTGTTGTAGATACAACGGACTGTCAAAGTTGACAATTTAGTTGAAAAATGGAATTAAACCGAGAACATTTTCGCAGAATAATTTTTTATAGTTTTTGAAGACAATTGCCTCAAAAAGAATTTCTCGCCGAGTTAGTTTATGTCTTTGGCAATGAAGCACCACATCTGTCAACAATTTCTCGTTGGTATGGAAAATTCAAACGTGGACGGATTGTCTTAGCGACGATGCAAGAGAAGGTTCACTAAAAAAACGGCAGTCTCTCAGGAAAACGGCAATACTGTGCGCAAGATCATCAACGAAAATTGACATGTGACCTATCGCCATATTGATTATTGGGGATTTCAGACTTCAATCCAAAAAATTTTGTATAAAGAATTGTGTGTAAAAAAATTAGTTTACCTTCGGATACCGCATCCGTTGACCGAAGAACAGAAAGCAGCTAGGGTGAATTAGTGTCAAAAAAACTCTAGATCGCTTCAACGCAGGAAGTTCTAAAAACGTGTATAACATTGTCAGTGATGAATGTCTTGAATTTATTCATACGAGCGTCGTCTGTTTGGGTGTTCCAAAGTGAAGAAATTCCGAGTCATCCGTTATCGAAGTGTCTCCAAAAAGATGGTCGCGACATTTATCTCGAAAGCAGGTTATGTAGTAACAATTCCACTACAAGATTAAATAACTTACTGTGCCAATTGGTATACAACTATCTGTTTGCCGCAAGTCATCACTGAGCTTCGAAAAGCTAACCCCGGACGACGAATCATCCTCCACCTATACAATGCAAGTTCGCGGACAGCACACAAGACAATTGAATTTTTAACGCAACAAAACGACCATCTTCCGTACAGTCTGGACCTAAGTCCCAGTGATTTCTTTACCTTTCCGAAAGTCAAAAACGGATTGCATGGTCAAAGGTTCCAGTCGTCAGAAGGAGCCGCCGATGCTTTCAAAGACTTAATTTTGACTGTATCAACAAACAAGTGGAACAACAGCTTCCAGAGTTGGTTCGAGCGCATACAAAAGTGCATTAATCTTTGTGAAGAATACTTCGAAAAACAATAAAATCTTCAAAAGCTATCTGCTGTTATATTCCAGTTTTGTATGTGAAACTTAAAAGACAACCCACGTATTATACAATATTTATTTCGAGACTTCTTTTTTTTAATCACTGCTTGTACGTGTGTAGAAATAATTGAGTTGCTCTGAGGTAATAATAACAATAATAATAACATAACAATAATAACAATAATAATAATTATAACATACAAAAGTGCATTAATCTTTGCGGAGAATACTTCGAAAAACAATAAAATCTTCAAAAGCTATCTGCTGTTTTATTCCAGTTTTGTATGTGAAACTTAAAAGACAACCCACATATTATATTTATTTCGAGACTTCCTTCACTGCTTGTACGTGTGTAGGGATAATTGACTTGCTCTGAGGTAATAATAACAATAATAATAATTATAACCTTTCTTATTCAACGACATACTGTTACAGGGCAAATAGAAGAAATATATGTACATACATACTTACGTGTACATTAAAAATACATAAAATAAAACATGTAGAAACTATAAAAATTATGAAAAGAAGTTGAAGTTAATTAATAGAATCAAAAAAGATGTCTTTATAAAGTGCTTTAGCATTCCGGCATATTGAAGTGAGAGGTGCACTATGCAGAAGGAAATCATTTGCGAAAATGGTACGGTAGGACAGGAGGGATAGAATAAACGGGTTTAAAAAATTTTCGCGAGGAGTCAATAAAGCCCTGAATAAATTTCCACAGAAAGCTTGCTCCATGAATCTGTCGATGGTCCTGTAGGGACTGCATATTATCGCTTGGTAGCAACGAACTACTGATACAGTCGATATTAACATTTTTTTGCAAATCAAATCTCTACTATCTATATATCGGCATGGTTTTGTTAATAAGCAATCAACAGTCACGAACTTAACAATATTTTACTCAATTTCTATCCGATAACATTGATAACAATATTAAAATAGACGAAATTTTTACTTCTCTAAAGCGCTTGATCGGATAGATCACTCAATACTCCTACACAAGCTTGTTAAAATTTGTTTCTCGCCATCACTTGCCTTGTTATTTCAATCCTATTTATCTCATAGAACTAACTATGTCTACTATAAATAAATCTCAGCTTTTTCACTAAAAATTAGGAGTTTTGCAGGGGTCGAAACCTTCTTTTGTCTTCTATTTTTATAAACGAACTTGTTGAAATTCTCAACTGTTGAAAATTATTATTGATTTGAGAATATTTCAACCATTAAGCAATATCAATAACTCTGCCCATCTCCATAAACAGTTGGAGACTATCCAGAAATGGTGCAGCGACAGCAGGCACCACTCGAACATTTCTAAATGTAAATACGAGTATGTCACATTTACTCGCAGAAGTTCCTATATACACTTTAAACAATTCTTATCTTGAGAAATGCCATGTTATTAAGGATTTGGATGTCACATTTGATTTAGATCTATTATTCAACAACCGTATCAATAATATATCTAATGCTTCAATAAAAATTTTTAGTTAGAGCTAACAAATACTACTCATCAATTGACAGCATTTTATCACTCTACTTTTCCTTTGTTAGCTTCAAACTTGAATATGCATCATTGGTGTGGTCATCTCTTTATAACACATATGTATATCTATGCACTGGAATTAGTCTCAAGAAACTTTCTAAAGTACCTTTCCTTTCGCCAGTTTGGAAACTATCCTCCTCGGAGTTATAGTCATATTAATCTGTTGACTACCTTTAACATTGAACCGTTAGAGCTCGGTAGACACCACAGTGACAAAATTTCATCATTTTCTTCGTAATAGAATAGACGCACCTGAAATTCTGTTAAAGTTAAACTTTTTGGTTTTTAGGTAAGCAACTAGACTTGCAAACACTTTCCGTCTGTCACCTGCAAGGACAAATGTTTTTGAATGAAAGCCTGCAACATTATATATGTTATTTGCTATTGTGTTTTCTATACATAACAGAATTTTATATCTGTTTTGGCAAATATATATTATTATATTATTATGTTTTGACTATAAAATATGTATTTAAAAAAACGTCGTTGAAGGTTTTCTATAGTCAATTTTAAAAAATTATGGTGCGACGATCATACGTACGAAGCATATTCCAATTTACAACAAAATTAAATAACGTTTTCTTTAATCACTGAAGGTTGATATTTAAGCTATTTTCACATTAATTTTCGTATTCTGTATACGTATTTCAACAACTAAGTTGTCATTATCAGCAGATAATTAAACAGTGTAGCATCTGGAAAACTACGGCAAAACTATCCGTACGAAAACAAATTCTGCACACGATCTGTACCGTTGAATGCCAAAACGCACAGTGTGCGTTTAAGTTAATCAACCACAGGCTCCATCAAAATTACCAACAATGCTTTTAGCAAAGACAAGCTTTCGAAAGATTTGCAAATACGCTGTTGTTACTATGTGAGGCAAAACTTATACTTGAATCAAATAAAACGTTAAGGTCAAGGTCAAGGATCAACCTGCGTGTGATTGCAATTGTTTATATAATGTAAGGTAAGTGAAATGATTTCAGCCCATCGCATATCAGTCCACAGTGTTTCGAAGTTCGAAATATTCTAAAAGGATATTTTGTAATAAACAATGTTGAACAAACCTCCAGATGTCCAACAGCGTACAGCCTCATCATGAAGGCTTGATATGTGCGAATTATATTAGTTGTATATTCTAAAGTAGGAAAACGACTTAGAAGATGATTTACACCCGTCGCATTTAACAATCCATCTTCGCGAGACATCTGCATGACATTGACATGATTCAAACTATCGGCAATGCTTGCACGCGTTCGCTCCCCGTTGGTTCCTGTTGTTTATTACTTTAAAGATTTTTAACCATTGCAATAAATACATTTACGATTAAAATAAAATAGATATTAGTTTAGATGTACATATATAAAATCTAAGGATAGAATAATAATAGAGCATAGAAGAAGAATAGAGACCATTGGTTGAACAATAAAATGCTTTAGGGCAGCTTCTGGACCTATTACAATTTTTGTTCTTCTTTTTAAAGGGATAATTGAAAGAAGGTTAATTTCAAGACCTAGTCACATACCGCTTGAAATATTGCAACTAAGTACTTTCGGTTTTGTAGTATAAAATAAAACACTTTTTTTTAAACAAAGAATAGTTTTTAATCAATAATATATTTTCCATTTTGCTCAATGACCTTTTGCCATCTTTCTTTCAGCTGCATGATTCCGCGCTCATAAAATTTCTGGTCCTTATCAGCAAAAAACTGAACCAGGTGCGAGCGAAGGTCATCGTAATTTGTGAAAGTTTTACCATTCAAAGAATTCTGGAAACTTCGAAATAAATGGTAATCAGATGGTGCTAGATCAGGGCTGTATTAGGGATGTGGCATCACTTCCCAGCCAAGCTCCAATAGTTTCCCACGAGTTGCCAAAGATGTGTGAGGCCTTGCATTATCTTGGTGGAAAACTACACCTTTCCGATTTGACAATTCTGGCCGTTTTTCTTTGATTGCTTCATCCAGTTTTATTAATTGTTGACAGTAAACATCAGAATTGATCGTTTGGTTCCTTGGAAGCAGCTCAAAAAACACAACACCTTTGTAATCCCACCAAACTGACAGCATGATCTTTTTTGGATGCAATTCAGCTTTCGATGTGGTATGAGCTGGTTTATCGTGTTTGCTCCATGATCGTTTTCGAACTATGTATGTTACTGTACAGGATCCATTTTCCATCACCAGTGATGATTCTTTTTAAGAAAGGGTTGGTTTCATTTCGTCTAAGGTGCATATCGCAAAAGTTGATTCTTTGTGTTAAATGAATTTCTTTCAATTCGTGAGGTACCCAAATATCAACCTTCTTAACTAGCCCAAGACATTTTAAATGTTTTTCAATTGTTGTGTGCGATACATGTAGCCTCTCCGCAACCTCTTGAACAGTTATATGACGATCCTCTTCAATTATGACTTTGATTTGGTCATCATCAACTTCAGTAGGCCGATCAGAACGTTGCTCACCTTTGAGGGAAAAATCTTCAGAACGGAATTTTTTATACCAATTCTGACACGTGCGCTCTGGTAAGCAATTAGTACCATAAACTTCCCATATCTTTTTATGAGCCGCAGCAGCTTTCTTTCCTTTACGGAAATAAAATAGTAAAATATGTCGAAAATGTTCGTTTCTGCACTCTATTTAAAATTAACCCACAACTAATAGCTTTAATAAAAATCACGCACTACTTGCTTCTGAAGTTACGTCAATGTGACTAGTATCACGCGACAAACGGTAAAGTACAGCACTAACATACGTTATACAAAAAATAGAGCAACGCTCTCTATTAGTAAACACCGAAAGTACTTAATTGCCAACCCAATAGTTTGTATAATTAGGATCGATGACGAAGAAAGGCTGATCGCTACATTTCTGGATACCGTTTGGCGTTGAGGAGGAATAAATTCAGCAACAGTTATCCTCTTACAATAAGGAGGCTTTAGTAACGAAGCCATGAAACACTTTGTATACACCATGCTTCTTTCCTTAGTCGTGACAAGTACAAAAAACTGGGCACTCACCACAAAAAATGCAAATTTGATCACAATGTGAACAATATGTAAATTAAACAATAGATTCAATAATTTTTAACGCAATATTATGTAGTTTACAATTAAATACATACTATTCTTGAAGAGGTGATCATACGACATTTACTAAATTTTAGTGTTATATTGCTAAGAACGTGTGGTAAAAATGCATGCATTCGAATATTTCTAAACCATCAATTTATGTCAAAAATTTAGAACACGAGAAGTTTTTGTACAAGTTATAAAAAGCAGAAAAATAATTGGTGCTAAATAACTGCTTTAAGAGACATCAGAAGTAACCGATATAGGTCTGGAGATTAATGACGATACTTATTATCATTCGGGTTTCGAGTGTAAAGTAATCCACGAAATTAAGATATAATCAATTTTATAGAGTAAAAGCAATTTGCAACGAAAAGAGTCGAACGCTTTGTAAGAGTCTGTATATACTATATTCCATTAAAAAATAGAATAAGAAAAGTGCAGTAAGGTAGTTTAGATGTTCTGATTAGAGTTGGCCGTTGGATTAGCGAGTTTCGAAGAAGTACAATGGGTTTAGTAGGTAATAAATGTAAATATCCGGAATAATTTGCATAATTAAAGTCGATAGAGAAGGTTTCAGTTGTTTATAATTTGCAATAACTACTCACTTGTCTTTATTAGAGTTGGCATCGCGAGCGTTCGGTCAGTAGCGTCTGCTTCGAAAAAGTGCAAGGGGTTTATCATGTAATTAATTTGAACAAACATTTACCCCTTTAAGCTGCGTTTTCAGTATGCGGGTGCTTGAAGTGGGTAAGATCGGTTAAATATTTGCAGTATCAGTTACGTTTGAACAGCTTCTTTATATAAACGTGTTCATTGTGATGAATAAATGTTTGGATAGGCGAGTGTAATAGTCTATAGTTGTGCGTTAGTGTATTATAATGCTAAATATTCGAAGACAACCAAATTATTGTCAATTAGTGATTATGAAAGGAGTCGTATCGTTAGATTACATGATGTGAATATTAGATATCGTAAAATAGTTAAGCAGACGCAAAGAAATATTGTTGAAGTTATTCATTATTGGAGAGATTAGTCATAAGAAGGTGGTCAACATCGTAGAAGAGGTTCTGGACGACCTAGAGGAACCATCAAATGAGAAGATAAGAGGCTAAGTTTGCTTTCTCTTAGGAATCGGCATAGCACATCAAGATCTGCAGGAAATATTTGTTTTGGCAGAGGTAAAAAATAGACTATGAATGCACTTCATATCTCGTCACATTCGTTCATTTGAGTTGACTTCTTGTCGTCGAAGATAATACTGCTTCTCACTAATCAGCATCGTGCCCTCAGATTAGACTGGTGTAATGTACGCGTAGATTGCGATGTAGAGTGGAACAATATCATTTATTCAGATTAATCTAGTTCTTGTTCGTAGGCTCATAATAATCGCAGACGAGTCCGACATCGAGGAGGTGAAAGACAGTTTTTGAATTTTTTCGTAGAGCGTTAGGCTGCACTTACTAGAGAATTATTGGTTTAGGGTGGTATTAGCATAAAACGTAGAACTATTTTAGTATTTCTTTGCTGCCATTTAAATGCTCAAATCTATATTTAGGTCCAGAACCATTCGCTTTAGTATAATGCCACATTCCAGTAAGACAAAAGCTCTCCTCGTGTTACAGCTGTGAAATTACGATTCCTGCATCGAAATATTTGATAGTGGTGGATATGAATTTGATCAGACAGCTTACATTGAACGAGTTTCTCAAGCCAATAAAAGAACGTTGGTAATTTCTACACCTGATGAATCCCAAATAGCTCATACTAATTTTGAAATCCTTACATTCCAGCCAGATAATAACGGGACTCCTTATTTAGAAAAAAATGAAATAATTAACAATAATTATCCTAAAATCCGGTGCTCCGCCTGTGGCACCACACCGGGATAATAACGTGACTGCAAATTAATAATTAATAATTTTAATATTCTTAATTGGCCTTTGTGGTCGCCAGACCTATTATATATAGAAAATGTCTAGATTATAGCATCGAAATATCTGGTGGTGGATGGATAAGAGCTTGATCAGGCCGCTTACATTGGAGGGTTCTTTAAGCCAATAAAAAAGCGTTGGTAATTTCTACACCTGATGGATCCCGAATGACTCATACTCATTTTGAAATTCTTATGTTCCAGACAGCTAATAACGGGACTGTAAATGAATAAATAATAATTTTAATATTCTTAATTGGCCTCCGTAGTCGCCAGACCTATTATCCATAGAACATGTCTAGGATATGACAGGTCGAAGGATTGGTATAATTCCTAAACTTACAATAGGTACACTACTGGTCATATTTATTTGCCCACCCTTAGTTTTAGCCAAAATTATTAAACTATTAAATGTTTACTGAAAATTTATTTATTGTATCAATACAATAGTGTAAAATAAAAATAAAATAGTTACGTTTTTCTTATATAAAAACTTTATCATTAATTACTATTAAATTTTGCTTTCATCAATGTGCTCACCTTTATTTTTGATAACTGCGGCACATAACCGCGGCATCCTTTCAATTAATTTTTGCAGTGTATCTTCTGTAATTTGTGCCCAGGCTTCTTGAAGTTGTTCCCACAGTACAGTGGTGGATGATAGAGCACGTTCTCGAACCTTCCGGTCCAATTCTTCTCAAAGAAGCTCTATTGGGTTCAGATCAGGACTTTGAGCTGGCCATACCATTATAGAGATTTGCCCTTGCTCTTCCAGTTGACGCAAGATATCGCCACACAATATAGAAGTGTGTTTCGGATCGTTGTCCTGTTGAAATACAAAGTTTTCGCCAAGAATCCTTAGTCCTGAAGGAACAGCGTTATTTTCTAAAATTTCCTTGTAGCCTTCTTTTCTTAGGATTCCCTCAATTTTGACGAGATCGCCTACAGATCTTCCACCAAAACACCCCCAAAAGGCACAATACATTCTGGCAGTACTCTTTCTCCTGCGGATCTTCTTACGAATATTCGCCTTTTACTACCGAAAAGTTCAAACTTCGATTCGTCTGTCCACAACACATTATTCCACTGATCAATCGTCCAATTCTTATGTTCTTTAGCCCAATTTAGTCGTTTTATCTTGTTTTGCTTTCGTAGTAGTGGTTTTCGCAGAGCAATTCTTCCGTATAAACCCGCTTGCCTTAACCCTCTCTGTACTGTGGACACACTAATTGGTTTAGCACGCGCTCTATTCATTTCAGCAGCAATTTCTGGTGCTGTTTTTCGTCTATCGCGTCTACTTATCCGTATTAGATGCCGGTCATCTGCAGATGTCGCCGCTTTGCGTCGTCTAGATCTTCTTTTGTTGGAAAATGTACCACTTTCTTCAAATTTTTTAACGTTATAATCAACGGTTCTGCGATTTATTCGTAATTCTTTTGCAATTTCGCAATTATTTTTACCCGTACGATGATAAGCAATTATCATAGCACGCACTTCAACAGATAATTCCTTCATCTTCGGCATTGCATTGAAATATTCACAATAACTCTCTATTTCACTGTTTTTGCAAAAAAAGATGAACGATGACTGACATAAAATTTATTTTCCTTTTTGAATAACATATCCTAATATTGTAATTAGTTAGTACAGTAACACAATATTGGTAATACCTTTCTGAAATGCAGGTGAAACTGTTAATACTGTAGGGATTAGCCTATATAATATTTATGGTATTTTTCCATTTTATGACATCTTTACGATATAACAATTTAAGATTTTCGTAGAAATTCATATGGAATTATTTCCACTAATAATATTGTTGAATAATTATAATACAGATTTTTCGAAAGATAATCTGTATTTCAGGAAACACATAAAATTGGGGTGGGCAAATAAATATGACCGGTAGTGTACATCATGCTTGGTATGAACTTCCACGACCATAGAACTTCTTATTAGAGACATCTCCGGGCGAATTCATTTACGAGGAGCGGCAATTCATTATAAAATTTTTTACTATCAAGTGTACGAATTTTACAATGACCATTTAATCATCTTTTTTTGTCATATATGATGCTTTCTTTGTCAAATAGTAACATTAAATTTATTATATTAATAGTCTATTTATATTTTCCTCCCTTTAGTGCATTGCATATATCTTCCTTACGTATTCAGCCAGATATTTCCTTTTTAGTGTCTAGAAACATATCCCTAGGCCTCATTAACAAGTTTTTCACTTATTTATATGGTCGTAAATGTTAGATGTCGTATGTTTGTTCCACCTATGAGACAGCATTGTAACTCTTTTATTGTGTTTTAGATGTTATTTCTTATCTTTTCCTCAATTACTTTGGTATTTTGGTGTTAGCATTATTCATTCGTAGTTATCTCTTATGTATTATAAACCGCGTGTTGCAATTTTTCTGATTCGGGAATGCTAGAAATTAGCAGTACGAACATTAAACGTGTATTATACATATTGATCGTATAGCGTAACTAATATTTTATCTCGTGTTCTCATTTATTCTGTAAATGAGAAACCAGAATCCATTAAATATCGTGTACACACACTGTAATGAGTTTATATATGAAACCGATATTTTGTGTAATAGTTCTGGACAGAAATACAAAATCATTATTACTAGATAGGTTTACGTACGTGTATGGTCAACAGTTGTGTATTGAAATGTCATTATTGATACTATTAAAACCAAATTAGTGAAGTAGGCGGTTTGTTTGTACATTAACATATCCAGAACTTTTGTTTACAATTTGCATACATTACCAACTATATATGTACAGATAAATCAAAGTTAATGAGAATTCGACTTCTGGGACTGATGGAATATTCACTTTGCTACGGCGCCATTTGTTTTTTCATGCGGGTAGCGGAATGATATTATGAATATTTTACATAAATATTCCCGTGGGACGTAGTGTAAATTTTCATTTTACCCGAATGCTGGCAATAAAATCGGTATTGATTTCTCCACTAGATTAAACATTAAGGTCTAGTAAGACAATTGGTTTGATTTTATAGGTCCGGTAAAATGGCTACTTGTAGTGCGTTCCGGGCCTGATTCAACAAGATCTGAAATGTTTTACGATCTCTAAGTTTATAGCAGTCGAACCTATCATGAATAGTAATTGCCTAATCAAAGGGTTCCGATACATCACCTATAACCCTTTTGCTGAGCCAACGCGAAGTCTAAGTTACACTGCTACGGTCATAAATAAATAAGCCTGAATCTATCATGTAAATAGCAATTTACTTTTATGTAATGAAACTGATTAATATGAGAAATACGCTGCAGGCCTGTCTGATATCAATATTGAATTTAAGTCAAATGTGTACGTACGTACATATGTACAACTATAGGAGATGACACCTAGGCTATCCTAAATAAAGGCTGTCCCAAAATTAACGCAAGATTTGAATTAAATAGAATACACAGTTTTTAGTCTTTTGATTGTTATTTTTTTAATGAATTTTTCAATTAATCTCTTCACAGTTGACGAAGTTGAAATATTATTCCGACCATATTTTGTATGAAATTTTCGAACTGCGATCGTCAAGCTTTCATTATTTTTGAAATATTGTTCAGTAATGAAGACATGTTGTTCTATCGTGTAACGCCCCATTTTTCTAACCCTAAACTGTCAGCTGTCGAATTGTTTTGTCTTAGGGTTGCCAACACTTTACTGCAAAAATGGTGACAAATTCAAATCTTGCGTTAATTTTGGGACACCCATTACAAGAATAGACTTTGTAATGATCAAAAAATGTAAATAGAATAGGCGAACTGTTTGATAACCAATTGCTTTTTCTGAACACATTGATTTAATTTAATACTCACTGCTTAGATCGCTACTTGAATATGCGGCTTTGGTATAGTATCCTTATCATGTGCACAAGAACATCTTGGAAGTTGTTCAACGATAGTTTTTAATTTAATTTTTCTATCCTCCCGAGTTGATGGCTTTCATCCAGCGCATATTACTGACCAAATGAAACTGTTTCAAGGATTTAATGTTACCTCTATAGAAGATAGATGCATTACTACTGATTTGATATTTATATATAAACTTATACATAACTACGTCGAATATAATAATAATTATAATAATATATTTTTGCCCAACAGGCGAACCCAACTAAGGACAAAATTGAGTACAAATAAAACCAAGTACATACTGTCAAAATTAATATCTAAAGTAAAAAAAAATATTTTGTGCAGGAGACATTCGTCATGACTCTATGGGAGCTATACTCAGACTGGCGGTTGGGGACAAGGAGGAGCAATTAATATGTTTTCACCGTCTGTCTACTTGTTTCTCGTACTTTTATATCTTTATATTATGTATTTATATGTAAAGAATTATGGGCATGCTTAGCACGCATTTCTGCTGCTAGGTGCGCTTGACGCCACTTGTTCTGTGTTCGATGCAGTCGGTTCTTTCGCCGAATAAGGTTGCCTTCTTACAATGCATTTTTTTTTGTATAAGCATTTTCGTTAGCTCGGCATTTTTAGTAATATCGGACTTAAGTGAACAGCGTGCGGATGTGAAATTTTACTGTTCGCTCGAAGAAAATACTGCAGAAACAGTTTAGATGTTGAAAATAGCTCGCAGGTATGACCCTATCGGAAGTATTCAAGTGTACGAATGGTTTTCTTGTTTTGAAAAAGGTGAAACCTTAATTGATTGTAAAACTCGTTTCGGATGTTCATCAACTTCCGAAACGGACGGAAATGTCCAGAAAGTTCGTGCAATTGTGCTTGAAACGATTGTGGAGTTATTTGGAATAACTTGGAGCTCGACGCAACGAATTTTGTCGGGAGAATCGGGGATGACAAGAGTCGCCGTAAAATTGCATGCCCTGCTCACACAGCCTTATCAGTTCGCCAGTTTAAATCTAAGAACAGCCTGACTACTTTATCCCACGCCCCTTACTCATCTGATATTGGTTCGTGTGACATTTTTTGTTTCCACGAATGAGTAGGGACATGAAAGGACATCTTTTAACAGCGTGGAAAAGGTGAAGCAAGAAACTGCACAGCAGCTCGCAACCATATAGAAAAACGAGTTCGAACAACGTATCCAATAATAAAATCAAGTGTATAAAGTTAAATGGAGAGCATATTGCAGGTGTTAAGGTTACTTTGTGGAAAAGAAATTCTGTTGGGTAAAATATAAATAAACAAAACATAAAATGACAATTAGTGTTATTGTTAAGGTAGATACTATGTTAAAAAAATTTAGATTTTACCAGATTAAAACAAACATTTGGTAATAGTGGGTCTACATGTTTATTAAGTACTAACAAAGATAATTTTAATTATGCAAGTATATCATTGGATGCCGAACGATCGTTCTTTGCGTATAAGAACATCTATTATTCACAGAGAACAAGGTTACATAAAGGAACTATTGAAACATAATCGATGCTGCAAATATTTAACTCATCCACATTGTACACCTGCAGCTGAGCATTAAAAATTGATTTACGCCATAAGTTAAAATTCCGGTACAATACACTCAAACACTAAATGCAGTTGCTAATAACAAAATTGGCGGGTAGTTGTTGACAAGCAATCTGAGCGTTGGTAAATAATTAATAGAGAGAGAGAGAGAGAGAGAGAGAGTCAATTCCCAAATGTAAATTTTCTGAAAATATTCAGAAATACCATCCGGTCCATGAGTGAAACGTAGTTGGTAAACTGCTACATAATGAAATTTGAATATAATCATCGTATAAATTAGGTTTAGATGATATTGTCGACCACTCCATGAATATATAATGCTTTTTTAATTAACTACTTCAGTCATTTTTTATTAACATTAATTTAAGGATGCTTCTACGATTTCCACAAGGAATACCCTTATTTGCAAAGGAACGCACGGAAGCCAGGTGAGTTTATATTAAACGAGACCCTTTATTAAGACCGGAATTTACCCTGGCATTAAACAATAATCTTTGTTCTTACTTCGTTCTAGTGTGATTACAGCCTATTTAAATCTTAACAGGCTATTGTTATCGCATTTTACCGATGTAATCTGTGGCGATGTACATATTTGACGAAGCTGTAACTAACTTACTTTAAAACGTGTCTGTACGTAATCGAATATGATGGGTGTTAAATATGTAAATTTATACGAAAACTTGGGCATAAGAGATTTCTAAGTAATAAAATATTTAATGAAGAAATTCTTAGAAATTATATAGGTAATTATTCAAAATAGTTTCCTGAATTAAGTTAGCCTATATCAGATTCTCTGAAAAGTTTAGGCAGACTCTTGGAAATTTAGTAAAATGATTATTTAATCGTCTGTTTCCTAAAAATCTATGAAATCGTTAAGTTAATAAACTCTAGTAGGTTACTGGGAAGGATATGCCTTTCTGGCTTGGAGTTTTTCTTTTAAATAATAATAATAATATACGCGATAATACCTCTAGACAGCGGTCTAAAATTTACTGTAAATACGATCGTTATATGGAGTCGGTCGTTACAAAGAGAGTCAAAATTGTTTGTTGGCGATGGTAGTGAATAATTTTAATCGATTTACAATAAATTATGTATATTATATATAACACTTGTTTACATGTTTTGAAACAAGTTTATTTCGTCTGCTTTTTCTTATTAAAACACATATATAGTTCATTTGGTTAGAGAATGATACATTACGTCATGCGCGAAGTATGAAGTCACGGGACTAAATACCACAGCAAATGACGTACCATTGTCGTACTGTTATAAAAGGCTTCTATACTAGGGTGGTTCCATAACCATCCGGCCTGACCTAGAAATGGCGGTAGTTGTTTGAAAATTATCATTGTATTAGAAAGTACACAATCTATAGATCATATGCTTTAAGTTTGAAGACGCCACATTGTTTAGTATTTGTTTGGCAGCCATCAATACTGAATGTTTTCAGTAAATTTGTAAAAATGGAGAAATCGGTCATCGTTACGTGATACAATACTTGTATTTGAAAGGCCGCACCCCAACCGATATAAAAACTGAACTGGATTCTACTCTGGGCCAGTCTGATCCTTCGTTTACAACAGTGAAATATTGGGTAGCAGAGTTTAAACGGGGCCGTACGAGCTGCCAAGACGAGCATCGTAGTGGTCGACCAAATGAGGTGACGACTCCAGAAATGGTGAAGAAAATTCACAAAGCGATACTGGACAATCGTCGACTTAAAGTGCGCTAGCGGGCACACATAGTAGGCATTTCAAAAAGTGCCGTACATCCCATATTATCTGAAAATTTGTACATGAGAAAGCTGTGTGCAAGATGGGTGGCGCGTTTGCTGACACTCGAGCAAAAACAGTGTCGTGAAGATGTTTCAATTGAGTTTTTAGCGAAATTTCACAGCAATAAAGCAGAATTTTTGCGCCGTTTCATAACCATGGATGAAACATGGTTCACACCCGAGACAAAAGAACAATAAAAGAATGAACTCAAAAGGGAGAACGTTCTCCAAAGAAAGCGAAGACCGTTTCATCTGCAGGCAAGGTCATGGCATCGGGTTTTTGGGATGCGCGTGGAATAATTTTCATTAACTATCTTGAAAAAGGAAAAACTATTATTATCACTTTAATGTTGAACAATAAATATTATTATTATTGTTATTCTGCGACCTTGAAACGTTTAACAAGATTATGTCTTTTTGTAGTGTGTTTGTGCTGACGTTAGCGTAGATTTTTATTCTGTTTAGAGGAAAATCTAATATACCACAATCCCGAGAGGTTATATTAATATGTAGCTAGTTGCAGGTTTTATGGAATAACTTCATTATTTGTTTCAATTAAGTTTTATTGCGTTAATATAATACTAAAGAACGTATTGTTACAACTGACATGTGAGAACTTTAGCCCTTTAAGGCGCCGGAGTACTTTCCTCTAATGCGGCATTCTTAATTAAGAATATACGAAAGCCATGTTGAGATCTCATATCCGCGTTAATAACTGCAAGAATTCGTTTTCGTTATCTTGCTCGCGTTCAGCTTGTCTGCATAATTATCTAGACTGTTAATGTGCAATTTGCATTTGTATTATATTTCTGAACAAGAAATTAAAAACACAACTTGGCACGTTTTAAAATGTCTAGCTAGTGTTCGCGATACTATCTCCTTGAGTACTATTACCTGTTATTGGTTGCTTGAAAAATAGACAAAATGCAATTGTAGAGTTTCAACGTAATAAAATCCAAACAGAAATTTAAAACGCACGCATTTGTATTATACATGCTAATGTAAATTTGAACACATATATACAAGAATAGAATAAATTTGTTTCATACGCACTCAAAACAGTTTTCGGTGCGACAGACTGTAGCAGCAGTTGAGCCCTGAAGATATCCCATATGAGTGGCTACGAAACGTCGGCAGTTAAACCAGTGACGCGGTTCCAGCCCGGAAGCCCAGAAGCAGATAGTATGTATATTTCAACTTTGGCTAAACGTGATAGAAGACTCTTCAATTAAAAACGGTTGCAAACAGCTATACTTTAGGAGTAGAACGATTGTTTCTTTCAATAATTATTAATAATTAACTTTAACTATAGACTGTACTGAAATTATTCGCGAAGGATGTTGTCTATTAATTTTTCAAAGGCAATTGTTCACAAAGACGCAGAGAAAACTATTCTCGACCCGTTACTTGGCAAGCATTAAAACACTCGTGAATTTATATTACGAATCGCGGATATGGAACTTATGGAGCGAATAAAGACATTAGATTAACTATTGTATCTGGAATTGGTGATGAAATGAACCTCGGACAGTTATTGTAGTTTATTTAGAGTTTTTGTGTTATCGTGAACAGTTTTGTCTGTCGCTATATTAGAATTTGTCATTTAGAACGATTATTTTAACAGTTGAATGGTGAGAAATGAACGCGATTTTCACATCTTCACTCAATCTTATACCTAATCAAACGAAAAGTAGACGATTATAAATATTCTTGCCACGTGCACACATTCTACGCAGCTACTAGTGTAAATAATTTATTAGGGACGTAGTCAAGAGGCCATTAATCTTCCCTCAATGCATCACTAAATATTGCTTGAATAGATCATTAGTTTAAGGAGGGTTGTCGCTGACTCGAGCATTTTTAAATGATCCCAGTAATTTATTTTGTGTAATGTCTCCTCGAAGAAGCATCAATAAACTTCGTAATTGGTTTTGCGGTTCTATTGTGAAAAAAAACAACATTTTGTCGCGGAATCACTTTGAATCTAGTTGACGATCATTACTAATTTCAAATAAAAAGATACTGGAATGCAAGATTTCGAAATAATTTCCTGTCAGCAATAAAATTTAGCACAAAAATCGATTTAAGCTTCAAATTCTTGTTATAGTTAACAGAACATATTTACGAGGGTGATCCCAAAAGTATCCAACGAAGAAAACACAAAAATTTTAAAAAGAAATATATTTATTTTTCAACATAATCTTCTTTCAGCTCTATACACTTTTCCCAGCGATGCTCAATAAGTTCGAAGCCCCTTTTATAATAAGAACTGTCTTGCTCCTCAAATTAGCTATAACTGCTGACATCGCTTCTTCATCGTTGGAGAATCTTTGACCACTGAGCCATTTTTCAAGTTTGTGTTCAAGAGGGTGCATGAGGTAACAATTCAAACTTTAATTCATTAATTTTGGAAATTGCAATTCTATACACTTTTCCCAGCGGTGTTCAATAAGTTCGATACCCTTTGTATAATAAGAACTGTCTTGCTCCTCAAAATAGCCATTAACTGCCGACATCACTTCATTGTTGAAAAATCTTTGATCACTGAGCCATTTTTACAAGTTTGGGAACAGAAAATAATCCGAGGTGCATGAGGTAGCAATTCAAACTTTAATTAACTGATTTTGGCCATTGCAATAACGAATTCGTGAGCTGGTGCACTGTCTTGATGAAACAACACATTCTTCTAGCCAAATGCGGCCATTTTGGCTTGATTTCTTCGCTCAAACGTTGCAATAAGTTCCCATAATACTCGCCATTCATAGTTTCTCCTTTTTCAAAATAGTCAATAAAAATTATTCCACGTGTATCCCAAAAAAACCGATGCCATGACCTTGCTTGCAGATGAAACGGTTTTCGCCATCTTTGGAGCCCGTTCTCCCATTTGAGCCTATTGTTTTTATTGATCTTTTTTTCTCGGGTGTGAAGTGATGGACCCATGTTTCATTCATGGTTATGAAACGGCGCAAAAATTATGCTTTGTTACGGTGAAACTTCGCTAAACACTCAATTGAAATATCTTCACGATACTGTTTTTGCTCGAGTGTGAGCAAACGCGGCACCCATCTTGCGAACATTTTTAAATGCCTACCATGACTGCTAGCTCACGCACTTTCCGTCGACTATCATCCAGTACCGTTTTGTGGATTTTCTTCACTATTTCTGGAGTTGTCACCCCATTTGGTCAACCACTGCGATGCTAGTCTTGGCAGCTCGTACGTCCTTGTTTAAACTCTGCTATCCAATATTTCACTGTTGTAAACGAAGGACTATTCACTCAGAGTAGAATCCAGTTCAGTTTTTATATCGGTTGGGCTGAGGCCTTTCAAATAAATGTTCGCATATGACTGTGTTGCATATTCTAAAGAATCGCTTGGGAATAAGGAAAATTACAACGCAATGGGTTCTCCACGACTTGACCGAGATGCAGCAATGGATACGATACGATGCTGCTGGAGCGTTATGGTCATGAAGGAAATGCTTTCTTACGTCGCATTATTACGCTTGACGAAATATCGGTCAGATCGTACGAACTTAAATTTACGCGCCAAGCCAATGAATGCCGTCATACCGCGTCATACCGCGTCCTACCGCTAGTAATGTGAAAGTTTTATGGTTCTTGTGTACGATTGTGATGGAGTTATTCTAGTGCATGGAACACCGCAACAACAGACTTTTAATGAACAATATTTCTTTCAATTTTTGGAACACAACTTGAGGTCAGTGTGAACATAGCCTGAAGCCAGCGTTGCGAAAGAAGAAACCACACCTTTTGAGAAACTCTTCCATCATTCTGCAAGATAATGCTGGGGCACATATGACACCCTTTGTACTTGATCTGTATAATTGCTAGGGTTGAGAAGTACTTTTTTATCCACCATATTCACCAGATTTAAGCCCGATGACTTTCAGTTAATCCCAAAGATGTAGAAACCATTTCGTGATATTCGATTCCGAATTGTTCACGAGACTGTGAAAGCAATAGATCACTCCATCGGAACCGTCAACAGAATAGGCGCTGCTGAAGGCATACTACGACTTCCAGATCTCTAGTGCTAGTGCCTATATTGAAGTGCTGTAGTAGTTTCATAGATATATCATTTTAATAATTTCCACTATTAAATTTCCAAACCTCTCATTTAAAACGTTTAAAAGCACGCTACTAAAAATAACTTTTCATTTTTCCCTATTATTCTATTTCCATCAAGTTTAATTAAATTTTGTTCGTTACTCAATCAACTTTGCCGTAAAACTTTTAATTAACTATTAGTACTATTAAGTTAATCATAAATTACTATTCACCAACAACTATGTGTGCAAGCCATCATGATAATTTGTAGATTATCCATTTAATTTAATTGAAACTATAAAGTTAAGTAATAGTTTTGGTGGTCAATTAATTTGAGTAAACTCATTTGCTGATGTACCATTAATGCTTTAAAATTAATGAACGGGTTGAACAAACAAGTTTCCTGGCCTAAAACATTGTAAATAAACTAATAAATTTGATTCTGTATAATGTTACATTAGCCTTGTTCTATTTCGGCTGGTTTATTTATTAAAAATTTATTTAAAATTTCAAGAATAAGTATTTAAATAAAATTAATATACTTTCGTTTTCATTATTATAGATATTTTAATTTTTGTAACATAACTTTCTTAAATATTTTTGTAATAAAACAAAAAAAATGGAGAAATGCGAGTGGAGTATATATTTGATATGATAATAAAAATAGCAAATGATATAAGGAACACTCTTTATTTTTCAATATAAAGGGTTTTCCAATAAAGACTTGACCACTTTTTTTTCAAAATTAAAGGCAGACCATTTGAGATATTTCAAAAACTTTGTTATCGGGTTGAAGCACAATCAAAACATTTATGAATGGAACTCGACTTCGTTCATATGGCCACCGCGGGCACGTTTGTGGCGGTCGATTCGTTAGACCCAATTTTCGATAACTCGGACACACAATTCGGCCGAAACGGCTGCTATTTCGCGTTCAATGTTGGCTCTGAGCTCTTCCAACGTTGTCGGCTTGTTGGCATAGACCAATAACTTGACGTAGCCCCAAAGAAAAAAGACACACAATTCGGCCGAAACGGCTGCTATTTCGCGTTCAATGTTGGCTCGGCTCTGAGCTCTTCCAACGTTGTCGGCTTGTTGGCATAGACCAATAACTTGACGTAGCCCCAAAGAAAAAAGTCTAGAGGCGTTAAATCGCACGAACGAGGCGGCCAATCGACTGGTCCATTTCTTGAGATAACGCGCTCATCAAACTTACTCTTCAATAAATCGATTGTAACGTGTGCTGTGTGGCTTGTGGCACCGTGCTGCTGAAACCACATGTTATCCAAGTCCATATCTTCGGTAATAATCGGTAATCATGGAGCGATAACGATTACCATTCACAGTAACGTGACGATCATTATCGTCGACGAAAAAATATGGCCCTATGACGCCGCCGGCATGCAAACCGCACCAAACAGTTATTTTTTGTGGATGAAGTGGTGTGTCATGAAGCACATGTGGATTTTTACCCGACCAATAACGCATATTTTGCTTATTGACGAACCCATTGAGCCAAAAATGAGCTTCGTCACTGAAAATGATTTTGCGATGAAATTGATTATCTTGGCGCATCTTTTCCAGAGCCCAATCGGAGAACGTACGTCGCTTCAAATGGTCCATCGGCTTCAATTCTTGAGTCAGCATGATCTTGTATGGGTGTAAACCAAGATCTTGACGCAAAATTCGCCATAAAGTGGTCTGGGCGACGCCCAACTTTTGAGAACGCCGTGGAATTGACTGATTTGGATCATTTGCTACGGACGTTTCAACGGCAGCGATATTTTCGACACTTTGACCAACCCGTTGTCTCACTGGCACGGCAACATCACACAACGAATATGTAGACTCAAATTTTTGCACTAAACTTGTTACTGCCTGTCTACTAGGGCGAGAATTACGACCGAAAATCGGAGTTATCGCTCTTAAAGTAGCGGTCACCGACTCCGAATTTCTGTAGTAAATTTTTATAATTTGCAGACGTTGTTCGTTCGTGTACTTTACCATGATGAAAATGTTAAGTTTACTGAATAAATTGACAGTGACAGTTCGATGATTGGTGAAAGGGTGCGTTCACAAATTGAATTAAAAGTTGTCAAGCCCCTATTGGAAAACCCTTTAGTTTCATAGGAGCACTACTTTAATGTATATTTGTTTGACACTCGAGTAACTTGCGAATACCACTAAAAAAAGTCTTTTGGGTGTGTGCAAGGCCAAATTCACTTCCACTTCCTCGTCCGATAAGAATTTCTCATGTCCCTTGCTTTAAGGATCCAAAAGAATGGTAGTCTCAGAGTAATAAATCTTGAATATATGAAGATTAATCCAATTGTTTTCCATCCCAACTATTTGAGCGTTAAATGCGAAACAAAGATACAGGAATTATCGTAAAGAAGAACGACGCTCTTATTTAATAGACCAAATTGTTTTGCTCTCGTAGAAACGACAAGGATCAACGCTGAGGTAAAAGATAAACAGCTGTGTTAACGAAATGACAGATCGAAAAAAAATCTATTGTATATGATATAGTACGTCTACTGGAACCTCCGATATTTCCGATTTTATCAGCTAGCAAAAGATTAGAAAAGAGTGCTGGCAAAGCAATTACGAGTGTACTGCTGGATGGGCTACAAAGATTTGAACTTCTAATCATCTGCTGATGTTTGTGAGCAATGGTGCTACGATATTGTGTTCTGTAGGTCGTTCTCTTAAGGAAGACTGTGAAGGACTTGTATTTGTTACATGTACATTTCTTGATTTACATCTTGTGCCACAAACTATTCGAGAACGTTTTGCAGAGGTAGATGCATTAATAGCAAATATCAAAATATGTTTTTAAAATTGCCCAAGTAAACTCGAGGATTTCACAGAGAGTGCTCTGGTATTCCCAAACGATCAGAGCCAATTTCTACACGTTTGGGAACACACTTGATTCTAAAATTCAATTCTAACTAAGCTGCAGCTGTTAAAGAAAGTTAGATTAGATTTCAAGATACTCCCGTTGAAATAGATTCAAGAACTATTTACGATAATTATAAAGCATTACTTGATGCCATAAAAGAATTAGAAAATACTGGATTGTCGGTAGTGGGGTCATTATAGAGAGTGGAAAAATTAAACATATTTCTGCACAATGTAGTCGACACAAAAGACGGTTGTGTAATATAATAGAAAGGTTCGATAGTCTTTTAAATAAGGATTTCGGCTTTACAGATCCGTTTATTGATTTCGAAGATTATTTTAATTATGCATGTGTTATATACGTGGATATTGATTGTTTTTTCTCAAAATATAAGAACATTTACCACTGTAGACATCGTCCAGTCTTTAAAATTTCTGATGCGTAGTAACAGTTGTAAATAAGATAAGTGTTTCATGCATATTACTCATCAAAGGCCTAACGATAGTATTCGCTCTGCTCAGTCGGTTATATGCTATATGTTTGTATGTATTTACTACAACGGATTCTAAAGGTGTTTCAAATTGCGCGTTCTTTTTAAGAATAAATAACATACAGATGGGGCATTGCATTTTTTTGGTTATGTGGGCATTTAAAAGTGTGATGTATGACATTTATAAAAATGGCTTCGTGTACGATATAGTAACGCGTTCAAATTGTTGAATTATTTTATGAAAATCAGCGTTCAGTGAAAAGAGTTTTTAGAAAATTACGTGAATTTTATGGTTTACATAATCGTCCATCTGGATGCACTATTGGTTGAATTATTAAAAAATTTCAAGAGACCGGTTCCGTAGAAAATTAAGAAAGCGAAAAATACAGTCGTAGTGGTCATTCACAAGAAAATATTGGTTTGGTGCGTGAAAGTGTTGCTGAAGATTCTGAAATGTCCATTAGACGATGTTCACAACACTTTGGACTTAGTGGATGAATAACATGGAGTAGTTTACACAAGGATTTAGCTCTGAAGGTATATAAGGTTCAAATAACACAGGAACTGAAGCCATTAGAAGATTTAAAACGTCGTTCATTTGTCAATTTCATTAATGAACAACCAGCTGATTTTTCTCAAAAAATAATATTTTCCGATGAGGCATATTTTGAACTTGGTGGCTATGTTAATAAACAAAATTGCCGTATCTGGGGTGAGGAAATTCCACGAATTATTCATGAGAAACCTATGCATCCTAAACGAGTAACTGTTTGGTGTGCATTATGGTCAGGTGTTGTAATTGGACCTTACTCCTTTGAAAACGCTGCTGGTGAAGCTGTAACTGTCAATGGTGATCGATATCGTCGGATGATAATCGAATTTTTGTGGCCTGAATTAATGAATATTGGTCTAGAGGATATGTGGTTTCAACAGGATGGCGTTACACCTCACTTTGCACACGAATCGATTGATTTATTGAGAGAAAAATTTCCTGGACGTGTAATCTCAAGAAACGGTGTTGTTAATTGGCCACCAAGATCATGTGATTTGACACCGTTAGACTATTTTCTTTGGGGTTATGTAAAAAGTCGGGTTTATACAATATAAATAATTCACAATCAATTCCTGCTTTGAGAGATGAAATTATTCGTGTCATTGGTGAGATAGGGCCTCAATTATGTCGAAATGTCATTGAAAATTTTAACAAAAGAGTGGACGTCTGCGGAACTGCAAGAGGAGTCCATTTGGCAGATATTATTTTTCGCATATAAATGTCATAACTGATACTTCATTTACCAATAAAAACTTTTTGAAAGTGAATGCAAATTATGTGTTTTATTTATTCTTTAAAAATTTGAAACACCCCTTATCTTGTCGCACTGACAAAATTGATCACTCTAGTAATCACTATTCGATCACCCATACTAAGCTGTCGAGCCCATGTACACCATTTTGCTGTTGTCCCACCATATAGGGAATGTAGCAATAGCGGGGGGATCCTGGAGAGTACTCGTTTTTTAGCTTTACAAAGATTCATGCGGTATACTTGCTTTGTAACTATGTCACAAGTTAAGAAATAAGAACGAAGAACTCAAAAAAGTAAACCAAGAAACTGTAATTAAATGTTCAATAAAGTAAAAATGTAATAAATTAAGTGATTATTAACACAAACTTAACAGATATGACAATAAAGAATATCGAAATTCTGCATTTTATAAGCAAGAACCAATTTGTTTTTCGGGATGAAATACAAGCGCAAATTAACAAATATTGTAACTAAACGTAATATTAAAAACATAGAATCCAGATTCTTAAAGAGAAAAATAGTCTATTTAAATGTATTCCAGAATGTTGTTACAATTCAAAGCGGTAATTAAAATAAAATCTGAAGAGGCCTAGTTTTACAGAAAACGGATTAGAGTGAGGAAGAGAAGGGAATTGTTTAATTTAAATCGTAATTTGAAACGGCCCCTTAAATCTTTTCCCTTGCCTTATTTAATACACTTGAATTGAATTTCAGAATAACATTTGCCCGTCTGAATAATTATAATATTTTAGCTCAAGTAGATTTCGCCATTTAACCGCTGAATTTTAATTTTTTCATTTCATCATTGCCTCATATTGATTAAAATGATTTGTTACTTTGTAACGCACTATACAATATCTATTATATCTATTATTCTTAAATTAATAGAATAATTTTGACTATAAATAATATAACTTAATCACTAAAGATTGATATATAACCACTTTCCACATTAATTTTCGTAATTCCGTATACGTATTTCGACAACTAAGTTGTCATCATCAGCAGATAAATAAGCAGTATCGCACCTGGAGAACTACGGCAAGAAATACCCGTACGAAAAAACTAATTCCACACACGATCCGTACCGCCGAAAGCCAAGACGCACACTGTATATTCGTTTCACGCTTTCAGCGGTACAGATCGTGTGCGGAATTTGTTTTCGTAAGAGTATTTTTGCCGTAGTTCTCCAGGTGCGACACTGCTTAACTATCTGCTGATGATGACAAGTTAGTTGTCGAAATACGTATACAGAATTACGAAAATTAATGTGGAAAGGGGTTATGTATCAATCTTTAGTGATTAAGTTAACTAACCACAAGCTCCATCAAAATCACCTATCAATAATATAAATTTAATAAGTTCATCATTATCTTGATTAAGTATTTTAAACTGACATTAACTTAAAAAAAATCAAAGAATATTTCGTTGAAACTTATTTAAAATATTAAATCTCAGAAATACAATTACGTTAACAAAATTAAATATTCTAGTATAGAAAACGGTACGCGAAATGCAGTGCGAAGGTTCTTTACGATTGGTGATTTTTTTTGCTATTTCACAGAGTGAAGCAAATATATATAAAGGATACTAGGAAAGTTTTGCAATACAGCTTTGTTTATTTAATTTTTTCAAAATAATTTCCTCTACATTCAATACACCTCTCCATCCTCCGAAACCAATTTTTAAACCAGTTCTGCCAAGTTTCACTAGGGAGTGAAGCACACTCGTTGTCCCAAGAACGCAGAAGGTCCTCATCACTGGAAAACCGCCTCCCTTTTAGCTTCATTTTCACATGCGGGAACAGTGCAAAGTAACAGGGAGCAAGATATGGGCTGTAGGGAGGGTGTTCGAGAAGTTTCAATTCTGTCGTAGTCAAATGTTCGGTGCAGGCTTTGGCGCGGCGACCTGGAGCATTATCGTGATGGATAAACCAGGTGTCCATTCTTGACTTTGGCCACAAGTTCTTCATAGATCCAATGATTTTAGGCAGGCACTGTTCAGTATACCACTTAGCTGTGACTGTCTTCTGTGTGTCCAAAACGACGCGTTCCACAATAACTGAACCCGTCGACATGGCGCGGCGGCTACTATGCACGTATGAACATGTCTCAAGATGCAGCAACAAGCAGCTTTCTACGATTCATTCTTGCGTCATATCGCAAAACTTTACTAGTACCCTTAGTACATCACTAGATGTAGAACGATCGTTTTTTGCATATAAGAATAATTTTCCACACGGCGCACTCGGTTTGCTGATACAACTGTGGAAACATATCTTATGCTTCAAATATTTAACAGATTCTAACCAGTTTGTGACTTCACGGAAGACGCCACTAAGTTCAAAATGTGCCTCATCGGAAAATATTATTTTTTGAGAAAAATCAGCTGGTTGTTCATTGATGAAATTGACAAATGAACGACGTTTTAAATCATCTAATGGCTTCAGTTCCTGTGTTATTTGAACCTTATATACCTTCAGAGATAAATCCTTGTGTAAAATACGCCATGTTGTTGATCCATTAAGTCCAAGTTGTTGTGTCTAATTGATATTTCAGGATCTTCAGCAACACTTCCACGAACCACACCAATATTTTCTTGTGAACGACCACTACGACTGTATTTTTCACTTTTTTGATCTTCCACGGAACCGGTCTTTTGAAATTTTTTAGTAATTCGATCAATAGTACTTTCCGATGAACGGTTATGTAAATCATAAAATTCAGTAATTTTCTAAAAACTTTTTTCACAGAACGCTGATTTTCATAAAATAATTCAACAATTTGAACCCGTTATTGTACCGTGTATGAAGCCATTTTTATAAATGACATACATCACACCTTTTAAACGCCCACATACCCAGACAAATTCAGTGCGCCATCTGTATTTTATCTATTCTTAAAAAAACCGCACAATCTGAAACACTCTTTATTTACGTACTCTTATAACATTTAAAAGCAGCTGAGAGTAAATGTTAAATGCGCGAGACCCCAATATGTTGTATTGAAAATCCATTGAGTCGGAATGTAATAGGAGCAAACAGTAACAGATATCCTTTTGTATTTTCTATCTTCTTGAACAAATATTTGATACGGAAAAGAACGTCCAGAATAAGAAGTAAAAATAAATATTATACTTTATTTATATATTTCTGAGCTTTATTATCTCCCGTCATATCGTCTACATTACCTATCAGTTCCTCTTGGCATCCAAACAGACAGCTTCGTTATATCCGTGAAAAGAAGTGTATTTCTTGTGTTACCCCCACCTCCTGTGCGGTGTAGAGAATTGCTCATATAATTCCTCCATTACAAGAACCGAGTGGAATACTTAACTTGGATTAAGGAACCAATAAATTCTCGTGGAACAGTACAGGTTAATATTTATTAGAAATTACTCTCCGTATCCTTTTATTGCAAGCAAAAAGACATTATATTCTCATGATTTATGGCCGCTTGATATATATGGCATTATTTATAAGATGTTCTGGCTCGAGTTGTCGTGGAGAAGGCCAAGTGATATAGCGCACGCACGTGGGGTGTTTCAATGTTTTTTAAAATTTTATTAGTTTTGTTATCGATTTTTCCAACACTTCGCATTTCCACTATATCTCCTTCCGACACTAATAGCATCAGCGGCCTGTAAGAAACCTTTATATTCTGAGTGGCCGTGAAAATAAAAGAGGATTTATATTGGTGTGAATTTTACCTTCGGGATTCCTTTCATTCTTTTTTGATATCCAGTTTTGTTGTTTTCTTATAAGACCATCGGAGCAGTTTATGCGAGACAGGTGCGTAACAACAATTTATTGCGCCACATCGAACAGCAATTATGTGCTTATGGGCAAATGTGTTCCACAATTGTGTTTCCGGGGCTATTCAGTAAATAAAATTGGCAGTTAACGCCTTTTCCATGTAATACAATTTATAATAGAAATACAATTTCTTCTTTAATGACAATTCAATTATTTACAATGGACGTGTTCTTTTTCGTGTATATTACTGAAAAGTCACACAAAATTAGTTTGCTTAAATGAAATTGATATCTTCCAAATGTTTCAATGTTAATAAATAAGAAATGAAGAAATAAACATTGGAACTTGCATTAAATCGAATAGATTAAATTTACTAATTGATAATAACTAGAGCACGGAATTATATGCATTAAAAACATTGAAAATATGCGTATATATATGCACAATATTTTGTTAAATTATGCAACAGTTTTTTAAAAATTATGCAACAATTTAGTTAAATATGCGCTGACTATATTTAAAAAAAAAATTGGCGTACAAAAACAAGTTGTTGCTTGTGTACAAAAGATAATTGATAAATTAATGTAAAGTACAAACCTACAAACTATAAAATATTACATTTTATTTTTTATAATATTGTAAATATTGACAATCATATATTCTCTAAATTTTCCACAAGAAACGATTCTCTTAGATCAGATAACAAATTTTTATATATAGAAAAACTTCTTTCTACATCAACAGAAGTGATTGGTGAGAACTTAAATTTGCATATAGTGGGTGCCATCCATTGTTATAGAAGGCTCATAATTTCCATTTAAAATATTTGAAATTTTAGTAAGTTCATCAAACCCCGTATTTTTTGTTAATACGCCTTGCATCTTTTTTTTATAGAATCACCAATTTTACCTTTAACTTGGTTGACCTCATTTTTGAAATTTGTAATTAATTTCACAGAATCTGTAAGTTCCACACTCTGCCTCTCTAATGTAGTTAATGTTTCCGTAATAAAGCTAAAATTCGCTTTGATAAATGCCAGTTGTTGATTTAATGTAGGAATATTTAAAATACACTCCAATAGCTGCGCAATCATCAGAAAATTTTGACACTAACACTGCAATATCATTCAAATACGAGGGAGCGTTATTATATTCGCGGAATGAGCGGGTTGTAGAGGGGTGAGTAGGCGCATTGGAGGCGTGGCCTGTGCAGCGACTCATGATTAGTATAAATACGAAGTTTCATTGTTATCAGACAGCTAGTCTTTGTATCATTGTAACATAATCAGGAGTGAAAAGTGAAATATGGAAAAAATAATATCGTGCCGTTATAAAGTTCCTTATCAGGCAAGGAAAATGACCAAATTGAGATGTCATTGGTTTACGGCGACTCTTGTCCAGGAAAAACCATGGTGTACAAGTGGCATAGTTTATTTAAACAAGGAAGGGAATCCCTTGAAGACGACCCGAGGCCGGGCAGGAGCATTGAGGTGACCACGCCAGCACGCAGCAGATGCTCGACTAAAGAAGAAACAACTCGCAGAAATGGTTGGAGTATCCGATACAACAATTTTTAAAATCCTACACGATCATCTCGGCATGTCTAATCAGCGCAAGATTTACCTTTAAAAACAACAGCGCGTAGAGTGTTCGCGTGCATTTTTGGACCTCTGTAATGAAGACAAGGATTGTATTGAGTGGAATTGTTACTGGAAAACTTGGGTTCATCATTATGAACCTGAGTCCAAACAAGGCTCCATGCAGTGGCATAAAAAGGGCATAGCACCTTCCAAGAAATTTAAAGTGTCCAATCAGCTGGGAAACTCATGGCAACGGTCTTTTGGGACTCGGAAGGAATATTGTTGATTGATTATAAAGATAAAGGTGTTTCTATAACCGGAGAATATTATAAATATTAGAGCTAAAAGAAGCCATTAAAGAGAAAAGACGGGGAAAATTGACAAAAGGTGTTCTGCTTTTACACAACAACGCGCCCGTCCACAAGAGCCGCGTTGCGTTAGCTGCCCTGCATAAGGTGGGCTTCGAAATTGTGAATCATTTAAGACCTGGCCCCGAGTGATTATTACCTGTTTCCGAAAATGAAAAAAGAGCTGCGGGGTAAAAAATTTATGCCGATGATGAAGTCAAGGAGGCAGTTTTGGCGTATTTTGCAGATAATTTTTTTATGAGGGTATAAATAAATTAATTGAAAGATGTGAAAAGTGTATCCGTCTTGCAGGTGAATATATTGAAAAAGAAAAATAATTTGGTTTTTTTATTTCCACCCCCATTCCGCGAATATAAAAACGCTCCCTCGTACTTTGCACAAAAAAATGTGGCCTCTAGCCACGTACCCCACCTCGTAATTATTGACTGAGGTGGCAAAGGAGTATTAGGTAAACTGTCTTTGTACATTTGTATTCGGAGGTGTACTTTTACAAATATTTTCTTCGTATTGATTAAACAATTTACATCTGGATATTGGTTACAAATTTCTTCTGCTATTCTATTCACGCCATGAGCTAAGTATGTGACATGTATTATTTTTAAATAAAATACTTTTAGAGCATGTGCAGATTTGGACATGCATGTAGCAGCGTCTGACATCATCAATAAAACCTTTTCAGTAGGGAAAGCATTGGGTAAATAGAAACTTGTTAATACTTCATTTATAAACTGTGACATAGTTACATTGTTGGATTTCTCTAATTGTTTCAAACCAATTAAATACGCTTGATCAGGAACGTTGACACTCAGTACACCTATTAATAAATTGGCGATAAATCGGCCACGAGTGTCAGTTGTTTCGTCGACTATAAAATAAATATTATTGTTTCCAATTAACTACCTAATTTCACACACAGTTTTTTCGAAAACATTGTTTACATATTTTTTTCTAAAGGTGCTTTCATCTGGTACTGATCTACCACAATACACTTTAAAAGTTACTACAACCATAAAAACGTGAGGCGTAGTTTCGACAATTCAAAAGTGGTGGTTTCGGTGTGCAATACAAAGAACATTCTGGTAGACCGAAAAAGTTTGAAGATGCGAAACTGCGGAGTTATTGGATGAAGACCCAACCCAAACTCAAAAACAATTGACAGTAGCGTTGTAAATGTGGCCCAAGAGACGATTGGTGACCAATTACGAGCAATGGGAAAAATTCAAAAGATGGGAAAATGGATGCCATATCAACTGAATGACAGACAAATGGAAAATCGAAAAATTGTCTGTAAAAATGCTGCTTTAAAGGTATACAAATTGATATAGTTCGAAAACTCTAAGCGCAAAAAATCATCGGGGTTATCACCTGGCCAAGCCGGTCCATCAACTCCAAGGCGAAGTCGTTTTAGTCACAAGATAATGCTCTGTGTTTTTTGGGATCAGAGTGGCGTGGTGTATTACGAACTGTTGAAACCTTGCGAAACAGTTAATACTGATCGCTACCGACAACAAATTATCTAATGCACGTATATGTATAATTGTACGAATATTACAAATGAATATTACATACATCTCAACATCTACACCTCATGGAACCTGACTCTCATTTACATTATTGTTATTGCACTCTTGTACCAGGGAGATGCTATAAAGGTATATTTCTTTCTATTTAGTCAAATTAAAATAATTTGAAGCAAACTAATATAGGTATACAAAAGTAAAGTTACTGGAGGCAACGTAGTGGTAGGGCTAATCGAACAAAGGAGGCTTAATTAACATGAATCTAGCCTGCTTTTCTAACGCATGTAATACAAGGACATTTAAGGAGCAAGCGGAGACAAGAAAAAAACCGTTGCGCCTGATAATAAAATATGTAATAATAATAATAATAGTAATAGTAAATCAGTTTTTATCTTTCTAATACAGACATGTAAAAGTATTACAAAATAAGAAGATGGTAATTAAATTTTATTAAAAAATCGGGCGAAATTCCGACTGCTGCTGTACAAGCACCTCTTATTACAATTTACGATTAGTAGTGGGAGAAGGGATTTCATTTAATACAGAAGCAAAGTAAAAAAAATTAAGGGAAAAAGAAAGAAGAAAAGGAGAAATCACACGTAGATACTACTGTAAATGATATTTCAGGAATGATAGGAAGTTGCGAGGTAGCTAAATATGGATCCGTGCAAATAATTACTACTCTATTGTAAACGGTGTTTTTTAAGAGCTTGAGAACTTTAAATGATAATACAAGACCGAATATTGTTGGAATTAAATTTTTTTAATATAATCTGGTAGATAATTTCATGGCATTTACTTTTTAAGTATGATTTCCGGTATATGTCGCCGCGGCAACGAGTTACATGGTCCATTCGATCAGTCCAATTTTTGACTACTTTTTCCAATAAACGCCGTACGGCGTCAATGGTGCCTTGAATATTACCTTCCAATGCTTTCAATGCTGTCGGCATAAACCAATGAATTAACATAGCCCCATAAAAAGTAAACCAGAGGCGTTAATTCGCACGAACGAGGGGGCCAGTGAACAGAACCACTTCTGGAACTAAGTTGTCATCAAATTGATTTTGAAATAAACCGATTGTTAAGCGCGCTGTATGGCAACTTGCGCCGTCATGTTGGAACCAAATGTCGTCGATATTTAGCTGATTAATTTTTGGAAACCAAAATTCAGTCAAAATTCAATAGCGCTCGCCATTCACCGTAACGGCAGCTCCTTCCTCATTCCGAAAGAACAAGGACCGATGATGCCGCCAGCGTGTAAACCGCACCACACAGTCAATTTTAATGGATGTAATGGTGATTCCTTAACGGCTTGAGGATTATCTTCGCTCAAAATACGGCAGTTTTGCTTACTGACGTATACATTTAACCAGAAATGAGCTTCATCACTAGAAACAATTCTTTGATAAAAATACTCATCTTCGGCCAGTTTCAAATGAGCCCAATTAGCCAAAATGCGACGCAAACGATGGTCGTTTGGTTTCAATTCTTGCACGAGCTGTATTTTATAGGCACGTAAGCCAAGATCCTTACGTAAAATTTTACACGTAGTCGAAGGACAAAGACCAACAAGTTGAGAACGACGACGAATCGACATTTCGGCGTCTTCTTTAATACTTCGCGCTACAACAACAATATTCTCTTCGGTACGCACATTTCTTTGTCTTGTTGATAGTTTTGAGTCGAGAAGACTAAAATTAGTGCGAAAATGATCAATAACTGCACGAATTGCTTGCTGACTAAGACGATTATGTTGACCGTAAAAAGGACGAGTTGCTCTATGAATTTCGTAAGATGGACGAAGTGCGCTATGAACTTCGCGAACAGATTTATTTTTTTCAAAGTAAATTTCCATAATTTGGAAGCGTTGTTCTGGCGTTAAACGATTCACGATGACTTGCCAAACCTTACTGAACCAAAATTTCAACACAGTTTAACATTATCAGCTATCAAACCATAGTTATCGATATCGATAGTTCTCATGCAGCTTAAGAAACACCCATTAGATGTTTTTTTTTGGACACAGATCAAACATCTTTAAACTCTGTAACCACAAAATATGAGCAGATCTTGCAGTAGGTGATTATTCAAAAGCTGTCTTAATATAAAAAAAGAGGTTTCCTTTGAGAATTTTTCCAAAAAAATTAATCAGAAATGTTTGTTTTTTTAGTTAAATTATCACACAAAGGAGTGACAACAATGTCATAAATTTCAATCTATGCAAAACTCGAATAAATATCTTTTTAACAATGTCCATTTTGCAAAGTTAAAGAAACCTAGTTGGACAATATTTTCTGTTTTGTAGCTCATCGCACAGTGGTGTAATAAATTTAGTCGTAATCTTTGTTGAAAAGGCCGCGTATTACAAACGAATCCTCTTGAAGGAATCAAAATTCTGTCGTAAATAACAATAACGTAAGTTGAGAAATAACGACATATAAAATCTTCAAAAAGTTTAGTGTTACATAGTAAGTAATTTTCTTGTAAATTTTTTTTTGCAGTGCGTATACCGCTTGTAAAAGAACGGAGAACTTTAGTGAGTTTTTAAAGCCGACATATAAAAAGAGGGATTTAAAAACGTGCTATTAATATTAGACCTTTAATGTATGCAAAGCGACAGTCTCCAAATGTCCAAGAAATTTTCGTATTACGAAATAAAAGTACTCAAATAAGCTCGTGAAAAAACGTTATTATCGAAACAATGAACTTCAGACAGTTCCGCTCGTTCATAACCCTGCGTTTTGTGTCTTTTTCCACTTGTGACATTTGCAGTATTATGTTGTTGACGAGAATGTATTTTGTACATTTCTTGCTTAAATTGTTGAGTTCATGATATTTTTACGTCATCTTTCTTTTTTACGTGTCATTAAATTTTGCGATATAAACTCTACAGAAAGGATAAATACGAGTCGGATTTTCCCTACTTCGTTCATAATTCATCATTGTACTTATCCTGAACAACAAAAACAAGTATACGACTGTCTATAAAATGTAAAAGTATTATGTGTCACAGTGACTCCTCGCCCATAATATATTTGTAACAATGCAACTCTTTCGTATAAATTTTGTATTTTTTCAGTACAATATCTTGGGCAACCTTTGATATGTTGTGGGCCAAACTTTAATGTGCAAATACGTTCGCGGGCCGCGTTTAAAAGTAGTGCATTTTGAAGAAGTGAAGTAATACAATGTCTCGCGAGTCGGATCAAATCTTACAGCGGGCCAGTGGTTGCCCACATATGTTTTAGAGTATTAGGTGCTTAGAACTAATACTTCCTCGGTCTTGTAACACGAGACCCTGTAAAATTTTTCAGTAATCGGTATTCATCAAACGATATTGATTTAACATTTTTAGCGTTTCCTAGACAAAATAAACACTTATTAAGTGATTAAAGCTGATGGCTAACGGAAATTGAGAATAAATAGGAAATATGTGAATAGAAGAAGGGTTAACAGTAGAGTTAAAAGTGTTTCAATTGTAAATAAACTGGGACTACTAGTAACCCATTCCACAAGTTGTATGTTCGTGTCTTCGACTCATTTTAACATTTTTCTGGAGGGGCTGGATGCTGCATAACCTGCTGGAACAAAAAAGAAGTTTTTGCTTCATTTCCGAGATTGTTCCAAAAGGATATTTTTCGTGCAGCAAAATTTTAATTGAAAATAAATCGGGATTACCAGTAACCCATTCCACAAATGGTATATTCTTCTCTTCCATCAATTTTAGCATTTTTCTAGAGGTGTGGGAGGTTGCGCAATCTGTTGGAATAAAAAAAAGATTTTTCTTCATTTCCAGGATTTTCCCAACAGGATATTTTTCGTGCTACAAAGTTTTAAATGGAGACAAATCGAGACTGCTAGTAACCTATTCCACAAGTGGTAAATTCATGTTCGCCAGGCCGCGCCTTCTTTCTGGAGGTGCGACATTCTGCGTCATTTGCTGGAACGGAAAAACAGATTTTTTGCTTCATTTTCGGGAGTGTTCCAATAGGATGTTTTTCGTTCTACAAAGTTTCGAGTGGAGATAAATCGGGACTGCTAGTAACCTGTTCTACACGTGGCATATTCTTCTCTGCCATCTATGTTACACCGCCTTTCTGAAGGTATGGGATGGATGCTGCGCAACCTGCTGGAACGGAAAAAAAAGATTTCTGCTTCATTTTCTAGATTGCTGCTAAAGATTGTTTTCCGTGCAACAAAGTTTCGATTGGAAATAAACTGGGACTACTAGTAGGCCATTCCACAAGTGATATATTTTTATCTTACATCAATTTTAGTATTTTTTTGGAGGTGCGTCATGCTGCGCAACTTACTGAAATAGAAAAAAAGATTTTGCTTCATTTCCGGGATCGTTCCAATAGGATGTTTTTGTGCTACAAAGTTTCAATTGTAAATAAACCAGGACTACTAGTAACCCATTCCACAAGTGGTATATTCTTGTCTGCCATCCATGCCACACCTCTTTTCTGAAGGCGTGGCATGCTGCGCAACCTGCTGAAGCAGAAGAAAAGATTTTCTTCATTTCCGGGATATTTTTCGTGCTATAATGTTACAATTGAAAACAAATCAGTATTACTAGTAATCCATTCCAGAAGTGGTATATTCTTGTCTTTGAATATTTTTGATTTTTTTTTGGAGCTGCGGCATACTGCGGAATCTGTTGGAACAGAAAAAAGATTTTGCTTCATTTTCGGGATTTTTCCGATAAGATAGAATTTCGTAACCTGCTTATTTAATCCAACAATAATTGATAAGAAAGTAATTAACTCTTTCCGCAAAATAAGCCTGATTACTTAATCTAAAATTGAATCACAAAATTGGTGTAAGAGCAGAACCTTGTTTTCTCTTTCAAATCGGATGTAGAAGAGAGCGAAACGAATGCGCTATCTTCTCTTGTAATCGCAGGCAAAACAAAAAAATGAATGCTAAGATTATGGCCAGATAATTATACAACTACCGGGAAGAATTTCAATCAATACAAAGAAAATTGCATGATTTAATTAATTAAATTCTATTAAACAAAAAGTTTCAATGGGATCTTTAATCGATAAATTAAAATAGGACGTGTTGATTATGTACTACGGCTGACAGGTACGAGAGGGCGTTAACCGTACCAAAGAACAATAAAAATACACTTATTCCAAGAACATATACAGTGCCTTCAAAAATGATTGCCGCCTTGTTGCAATACTGATCATGCCACCTCGCGTGTAACCTGAATCGAAGTATTAATTCTGACATGTTTATAAAGTACTTAAAAGCCTTAACCTAATTTATAATAGGAAAAAAATAACCCAGAAAATTTATTTTAGTAGCTCTTTGGAAGTTATGTTTTGCAAAGAAGTTATTAATTATTCAATATTTTATTAATTTTCAACCTGTTTAAATGATTTGCTTATTTTGCTTAAAGGATTGAAAATGGAAGTTTTAGGTTAGTTTAATAATTGCAATAAGTCAAACAGCTTATTAAAAATGTTTAATATAATTTATAAGAATTGTTCAAAATGTTGTCCATTGTTTTTCATGCATTTAGTTACTCTCTTCTTCATGTTATCAAATACTTTGTGAAGCGTTTCAACAGTTTCAACAGTTTCAACAGTTTCAACAGTTTCTGATCTCATATTCGATTGCTAGTTGCAGATCGTTAATATTATAAAGTCTGTTCGTATGGATTTTGTTTTTTACATGTCCAAATAAGAAATAATCCAAGGGAGTCAAATCAGGTGAACGAGGAGGAAATGTTATTAAACGATTATCATAAAAACCATAATGCAATTCCTCATCGTCTAGTTCATTAATAAATAGTTGTAAAATATTTTCTCTATACCGTTCACCGTTTATAGTATAATTAAAAAATATTGGACCAATTAATCTACGTCTTGACATAGCAACCCAAATTCCTATTTTTATGGGGTGCAAACTTGTCTCCTTAAAGTTATGTGGATTCTCAGTTGACCATGTCCTATAATTCTGTGAATTTCTGTATCCTGAAAGGTGAGCTCATGCCTCATCAGAGAAAAATGTTTTGTCTAATAGATCGTCATTATTTAAAACTTTATTAAACCATGTCCAGTACTCAATTCTTCGATTAAAATCTAATGGGTATAGTTCCTGCACAACAGACATTTTGTATGGGTGTAAATGTAGTTTCTTCTTCAATGCAGTATGATATGTTCCAACCGATAAACCTAAATAAAGTAGGTACATATTTATTTGATAAACAAAAATTTGATAAAACTAACCTACCTGTGCTGAAAGTTGTGACACTGATTTTTTTCGGACTAACATCCATTCGTTCTCGAATATCTTCCAAAACTACTTCAGTCAGGAGAGTCGGCCATCCTGATGATTTTCCCGTAGAAACGTTGCCACTTTGATCAAAACGCTTTACAATTCTTCGAACATTTTGCGAAAATATTTCGAAATTAACAGCTTCATGTCGTGGAAATTCTTCCTCAAACTGATCTGCACAAGACCGAAGTGAATACTTCCAAATTTGATTTTCATCCTGGTTTCCACTTCGATAATATGCTTTCAAAATAAACTTATTTTCTTCTAATGAGAAAGGCATGTTGGTCAATTGATCATTCAAACTTAAAATAAAACAATTGGGAGTTCTTACAAGAACTGTTGTTGAATAATTTTTGAAAAACGGAGAAACTATAAATACTAAACAGGTGTGCAAGTGACGGATACAAATACAGTGAAGTTAGGCATAGTTCTGACCAGAAGAGTTCAATAATATCACACGGCAATCGGTAACTATATACCCTGATTCAATGAAGTGGCACGTTCAATCATTTTTGAAGGCACAGTACATACAGGTGGAATTTTATGTTTGTAACAAAAAATATTGGGTTACTAAATTGTAATTATACATATACAATTTTATGCAGTTATGTACATTTTATCGTTTATTAACTGTTTATTAATAATTTTATTACGCTTTATCTGATCATCGTAATGTAATGTATTGCAAGCTGCAACATTATGAGTAACATTTTCATAATATGACACTAAAAAAATTGTAATACTCTAATCACAATTAAGTAACCAGATACTCCTTTATGCAATTATCTATCTAGTTTAACAGATTTCGAATGATAATGACCGTTATGTGTAACGAGAATTAGTTGGAGAAACCCATGCGGTATTATGACCGTTGAGTTTGCAGAATTGTAATCGGTATAAATAAATCTAGATTAACACGAAGGGAAAATACAGTACTACTCAAGATACTTCACTATTTGCAGAACTTTCAAGTACTTCACTTGGAGATTGAAGTATACTATACCGTGCAAATCTTTGTAGGAAGTTAGATTTTCGTAATGGAAAATCCAATTCCAATGCTGTTATAATCAAAAGCTTTTAAAGATTATTTATATACGATTAATAATGAAAATACATTACTTTACATTACCCTAGTAAATGTCTTAGAATTACTTTTAATTTACGTTTGTATACCGATTTACATTTCAGCTTATTTGCAGCCGTTCAATATGTATGTATATCGAACTTGTGTATTTACTTTTGTTTAGTGGGCGTTTGTCTGTGAAACTTCGTCCAAGCACGAGCAATCGGCACACACTACTATAGTTAAATTTAGATTGAGCGCTGAACGATAATGTAAGTGCATAAGTTGAATAGCTGCAGTTGTAGGAGCTTTTTTGTTTGTTTACACAGTTGTACTTGGCGTATTTTAAAAATCGTATTTCTCTAAATGGCTAATTTAATAAACACTTTTTTTGGCTAAAACGATTTTTATGGTTTACGAAATATAATTGAGAATAATTTTTGTTTTATCATTTGGCGTTTCCAATTCCCGTCAGTTTTTCGTCTCTTAGATTTTTCCTTTTAATGCAATGCTTCATTTAATTTCTTACTTCTACTACTAAAAGCATTATTTATGTTCTTACAAGGTTGATTTAACCCAATATATCAAACCAAACGATCATTTGTTGCCCCGCGAATTCAGAAATTGAACTTTTTCCAATGGTTATCTATTATATTTATCTATATTGCACATTACGATATCTCGATTTTTAGTAATTACGCTTTGTTCTGAAACCGACGTATGGAAAACAAAATATACGAAGATTTCATGTGTTTAAAACACATTAAACTATTCTTTAACTGTTAACAATAAGCCTTAGTGGTGGATATACTCCATTCCGAAAAGAATTTACAGTTTTTATTTAAAAAAAATTATTTTTCTACAAATTTTCCAAATAATTTGAAAATTTTTTGGCGTTAAGTAATTGTTGAGCGTAGTTGCTCGAAAAATGAAAAAAAAGAATTCACATTAATGTGTTAATAATGGTAAAAGTGCTACGAATATTCCACCAATTGCTAAATAGGTATTGTAGCGCTATATAAAGGTCTTTCAAATTTCGCGGTTTTTTTTAAGAATAAATAAAACACATAATTGGCATTCACTTTCAAAAACTTTTTATTGGTAATTGAAGTATCAGTTATGCCATTTATATGCGAAAAATAATATCTTCCAAATGGCCTCCTCTTGCAGCTCAGCAGACGTTCACTCTTTTGTTAAAATTTTCAATGACATTTCGCCATTATTGAGGCTCTATCTCACCAATGACACGAATAATTTCATCTTTCAAAGCAGGAATTGATTGTAAATTGTTTTTATAAACCTGACTTTTTACATAACCCCAAAGAAAATAGTCTAACGGTGTCAAATCACATGATCTTGGTGGCCAATTAACATCACCGTTTCTTGAGATTACACTTCCAGGTAATTTTTCTCTCAATAAACCAATCGATTCGTGTGCAAAGTGAGGTGTAGCGCCATCCTGTTGAAACCACGTATACTCTAGATCAATATTCATTAATTCAGGCCACAAAAATTCGGTTATCATCCAACGATATCGATCACCATTGACAGTTACAGCTTCACCAGCAGGGTTTTCAAAGAAGTAAGGTCCAACTACACCACCTGACCATAATGCACACCAAACAGTAACTCGTTTAGGATGCATAGGGATGCATGAATAATTCGTGGAACTTCCTCACCCCAGATACGGTAATTTTGTTTATTATCATAGCCACCAAGTTCAAAATATGCCTCATCGGAAAATATTATTTTTTGAGAAAAATCAGCTGGTTGTCCAATGATGAAATCGACAAATGAACGACGTTTTAAATGATCTAATGGCTTCAGTTCCTGTGTTATTTGAACCTTATGTGCCTTCAGAGCTAAATCTCTGTGTAAAATACGCCATGTTATTGATCCAATAAGTCCAAGTTATTATGAACATCGTCTAATGAACATTTCAGAATCTTCAACAACATTTTCACGCACCAAACCAATATTTTCTTGTGAACGACCACTACGACTATATTTCTCACTTTCTTGATTTTCCACGGAACCGGTCTCTTCAAAGTCTTTAATAATTCGACCAATAGTGCTTTCAGATGGACGATTATGTAAACCATAAAATTCACGTAATTTTCTAAAAACTCTTTTCATAGAACGCTGATTTTCGTAAAATAATTCAACAATTTGAGCGCGTTGTTGGACCGTGTACGAAGCTATTTTTATAAATGTTATACATCACACTTTTTCAATGCCCACATACCCGGACAAATTCTGTGCGCCATCCATATTTTATTTATTTAAAGAAAAAACCGCGCAATTTGAAATAGCCTTTGTATATATAAGAACAACTCTTCTTCTTCGGTTTTTCTCTATATATTTCTTATTAATCTTCATATTCTATTTTGTCTTAATACGAAACTATAACATAGTTGGAAATTAATTTATATTTTCAGTTAGTTGTAAGGTTGTAAGGATATACTCGTATGTAGCTGGTACGACATACATATGTTGAACCAGAATTCCTGGTAGACATCTACGTGGTATTATTTAATAAATCACACTCTAGGCAAGGATTTGCCGTGACTAGATATTATTATTATTTCAGAAACTGTTGAACGAACTATCACTAAGTTTTCTTTCTTGTGAGTGATTAAATCACGGGAAACGAAGCGAATGATTCAACGCAGACTTTTTGTAAAAAAAGGAATCTTTTAAATTATGTGTTATTGTTACTATGTTTCAATAAGATAAACATAGTAAGAGATAAATGTTATTATACAATTGAAAAATATACACCTGGTTCAAAAAAAAGAATGAATAAACAATTGTAATATACAAGGTGCACCGGAAAGTTATTACCGGACTTAAGTATGCAGTGATTTGACACATATATCATTTTATTCTACTGACATCAAGCTTCAAAGCCATACAGTTTATATTTTGCGAAAATAACACCGTCATAAATCTTTGAAAATGTCGAGGTTCGTGCCAGAAAAAGTGTATTTCCGACATGCATTATTTTTCTTATTTAATCAAAAGAAAAAAGCTACTGAAAGTCATCGTGAGGCGTGGTTTTGACAATTCAAACATGGTCATTTCGATGTGCAAGGCAAAGAATATTCTGGACGAAGACCCAACTCAAACTTAAACACAATTGGCAGAAGCGTTAAATGTGTTCCAAGAAATGATCAGCCATCGATTACGAGCAATGAAAAAAAAACAAAAGATGGGAAAATGGGTGCCACATCAATTGAATGACAGGCAAATAGAAAATCGAAAAATCGTCTGGGAAATGCTGCTTCAAAGATATGATGGGAAGTCATTTCTGCATCGAATAGTGACGAGTGATGAAAAAAGAATTTATTTCGAAAACCCTAAACGCAAAATCATAGTAATCACCTGGCGAAGTCGGCCCATCGACTCCAAGGCCAAATCGTTTTGGTCGCAAGACAATGCTGATTTTGATGAGACCAGAGTGGCGTGGTGTATTACGAACTGTTGAAATCTGGTGAAACAGTTAATACTGATCGCTATCGACAACAAATTATCGATTTGAATTAAGAAGTTAGAAAATGGCTCTATGATATATAAATATCTATATATAGGTTTTGCTCAAAGGGTAGTTTTCTGAGATAGCATCCATAAATTGCCCGAAAGATGATGAAGATGTGTAGAATCAAATGGCAAATACTTTGAATATATATGTTTTTCCATTTTCTTGAAAATTATGTAGTTTTTTAGGAAGAAAAAAACGTTAATGACGTCTGATACACCTGGTATACAAGTAACATTTATTTGGACAACTGACTACACCCTTCCAAGATGGGGACGTAACGACTTTCAAAAAATTCTGGCTCAACAAATATTGTACGGGTTTTACATATTAACAAATTTTAAATTTAAATAATTTATTGCCTGAGTTTAGTATATTAGGTCTTTGTTTTATATTCTAGAGTCATCTATCGGAACTCTTGATCTTTCTTAAATGATTTATTGCTTTACAATCTTGTCTTGGTGCAAGCAACGATACTAAGTTATTCCCTCTACAAGATTACACTCCCTTCAATTTATATTCCTTTAATATTACCCGCACATAATAGACTTGCCATTTCTATTTTATAAGTAGTTCTTTGGGTAAACCCCGACAGAAACCGATGGAAAGTGAACGCGCGCAGGCATTACCGATAGCTTGCATGATATCAGTAACGTAAAGATGTTTCGCAAAGATGGAATTCTCAAAGGTGGTTTATAATTGCACCTATACAGCCTTCTTGGCGAGGCTGTACTCTGTGAACCCGGAGGTTTGTTCGACATTATAAGCAAACGTGTTCAATTAATGAGTTTCTTATTCCCACATTCGCATAAATTGTTTCAATTCTCAATAGTTTGTAAAACCTAATTTTATATTCTTCGGAAGTACTATATTTAATATATTCAAATAACATTTTCTAAACGATTTTAAAATATAAAATTTCCAAATGTTATTAAATGAGTAGAAATATTTTGAAAATTATAGAATTTCGGATATCTTTGGGTTTACTGTGCTACTTTAATAATAGTTTGGTTTGAATAATCGTCTGTCTGAATTTCGTAAATAAATTATCTTCAGAAGTGAAGTTCACTCTTAGCTTAACAGTTTTGTGAATAAGCAAAGTTACCGTACCTGGTCTGAAAATTAACCAGAAGTAATCCATTAACAAGAATTGAATTCACATCAACTGTCTGTCTGATATGTATTTCATATTAGAGGAATCATTGGACGTTACTTTTTTCAACAATCCTAGATACTGTGAACAAAACTCGCTATCACTCTACGTTGACTGGATTTTTTTAGGTTCATCAAGATGGTTGCCAATAAAATAACTTACTTACTGAAAGACGAAAAGAATCGATTATTTACTCATGCGATTTAACATCCCTAGACTTTTTCCTGTAGGGTTATGTTAACTTGTTATTTTACGCCAGCAAACCACCGATATTACAAAACGTCCAGAACAACATTAAACTTATTGCTGACATCTGATGTGTATGTATGTGCAAAGGTCACTGAAAATCGGGTTTAATGGATACATCTCTATTAGTGTTTTCGCATAGGATTTTTGAATGATGAATTCCATCAATAATAATATTAATTGTACTTTACGCTGAACTTAAAGGAAACTATAATTCCTTGCGATATATTTATTTTAAAAGCAAAATGTATCGTTCATAATGAAAAAGATTTCTATTTTGCACACGGTTATATCATTTTACCGCGTATGTCTGTCAGCCTTCTATTGTGGTTCAAATATTGACGTGTTTGCAAACGGAAAAGCTTATTTTGAATATTTGTCATAGGAAACTATGTTTACTTCTACAAAATGATGCTTTGTATGTTCCAAGAATAAGCATATACTTATGAACATGTGAGAAGTGCTTTAGTGTTTTAAAGTACAGCAGGATCGGCCTTATAGGGCAATGTAATAAATTCCATTCGCAAGAAGCACAAACTTCCGGACAAGAAATATTACCGATAATAATAAATTATTATTTTAACGTCTTTATTGTATGTAGGTACAATATGGCGACCCTTTTAAAGACTTATTGATTTATGTAGTTACCGCTTAAAATAATGGCTGTTGGAAAATATTGTATCTTTTTAACGTTCCTCATCTACCATTATGAATTATTACTATTTTACCGTTCAAGTAACATTCTTAGCTTCATACAGTGAGCTGGGGCGCGGTGATGAAAACATAATAAGTTTTTTAAATTGTGAAATTTATGGAGCCATAAAACCGGGGAAAGGAACGACTTTTCCAGTCACAATGTTACGGAAAAATATAAAAAGTTTCCAAATTTTTTTATTGCGCCGCATTAAGCTCTCTGTATAATAATATGGATAACCAAGACTCCGGTCTTAATTGAATTTATACGTATGTAAATTTTTATGGATATGTAACAAGAAATGTTTTATTTCATCGTTTGTATAGCACTGCGAGTGTATATTCCATAGATCAGTAATAATAACGACATATTATCAGTAAGATCAAATAATCTTCCAGGTAATCAGCGACAGTAACCGATAAGAGGCAAACGCGTGCAAGCATTGCTGATAGCTTGAATCACGTTGGTGTAGCGAAGATGCTTTGCAAAGTTGGATTGTGAACTGCGACAGGTGTAAATAAATTTCTAAATCGTTTTCCTACGTTAGAATATACTGAAACTATAATTAAATATGTTATTTGTAACACTAATATTTTGCCGTGACATTATAGATTGTAAAATACACATTAAGATCGTGAAATATCATATTATAAATTTGTATTTGATTTTATTATTACGTTAAATGCTTGCGACATTCCTCAATATGTAGTAGACAAGAACTTTCGTCAGTTTTGAAAGAAATATATTCTACGACTAGAAGATAATTACAGTATAATTTGCCACAAGTGAAAGACTCCATTATGGACCTTATAAGTAGTAATTAAAAGAATATGTAGGGCTCACAAAGTGTGTGCTGCGGCACCCTGGGGCGTCACAGGAAGTAAGCAAAGGCCTGCTGTTAGTACGCCGCGGACTGATCGAGTTAGCAACTCCTGAGCTATTGGTTGGTGAAACCACAGATGTTGAAAAGTTGTGTTAAGATTGTGTTTGTGTACACTTTCTAAAGCGATAAGACTTCGTTACCTCTACTTTAACTTAAGTAACCCTTAAACTGGAGAAGCACTTTATTTGCAATTGAATTCCGACCCAACACCAACTTAGTGAATTCAATTTTAAGCGTTACTTAAGTTAAAGTATAAAATGAATAGGGTATGAGTAATGTTTCAAGCACTGAATATAACAGGCGAGACAATAAGTATCACCCTATTGAGAAGTGCTGCCATTTTTGCAAATGGCATCGTATGTCAGTTTGGTTTTGACATTCGTGAAATAGAGACGTGCGAAATATTTATAGTGAATAACAATGAATCGATATACGCCTCAAGAACGCGCGATAATTGTGCCAATGTTTGTGCGCAATGGTTTGTCAGTGATGTTAACCCAACGTGAGTTTCGGCGAAAATATCCAAATCGAGCAGCGTCCACAGCGCAAACAATTCGGCATCTGGCGTCCTGATTTGACAAAAGAGGCACAACAGGGGACATGCGAAGCACTGGAAGGCTTCGAACCGACCGCTCGGCTGGAAACAACAACGCTCGAAAATGTGGTAGAGGAGCCCGAAGTATTCACAAGAAAACGTGCTCAACAATTGCACATTTGGCGGCGTTCGCTGCGCTGCATTTTGACATTGAACATAAAAATGTTCCCTTACAAAATTCAGGTGGTCCAACAGTTATTACCAAACAACTATGGTGCCTGTTGAGAATACAGCCGTACGATTTTGAATCTCAACAACAAAGTGGACTATTTTCAATCAGAATTGATCATGAGTGATCATGTCAGCAGCCACGTCAACAAGCAAAATTCGCGGTTTTGGGAGACGAAAAATCTACGAATAATTCATGAAGCACCATTATATTCTCTCAAAGATACCGTGTGGTGTGCACTTAAGGTGATTGGACCTTATTTTTTCGAAGGAGCCGATAGAAACGCTATTACGGTGAACGGCAATCGCTATAGAGCAATGCTGATTGAATTTTTCTTACCGGAAGTTGACGATCTGCATGTAGAGGACATGTGGTTCCAATAAAATGGAGCCACTTGTCATACTGCACACGACACAATGCGTATTTTGAAGAATGTCTTCCCAGCGCGTGTAATCTCGTGTTTCGGTGATTTGGCTTGGCCAATCAGATCTCCCGACTTGACTGCCCTGTACTTCTTCCTCTAGGTATATTTGAAGTCGTTGGTGAACGCGAACAAGCCTCGTACCTTGAAGGAGTTAAAGAACAACATTCGCGGCGGCCATTTGTCACACGTAATTTTCCACAATTAGTTGAAACAAAAATTACAGGTGCGAATAAACATAATCAGTTAAAAACCAAATGAGTTCTCACTTTAAACAAAAGTTATAGCGAAAGAAAATGAGATGATCCCTGCCCTGTTCTGTTTAAATTTTTAAATTATATTATAATAAGCCCAATGACTTTAGTATAATATATATTTCATATAATATTGATTTTTAAAATTTTTTGAACGTGAATACTAAAAGAAAAATCAAAGCTGAAATATTCTTTATTTATTAAATCAAAAATATATTACGTACAGTTATAAAAAAGAACATACTATAATTATTACATGGTAGAGTATTATATCCAAGAAATAATGAGAATTTTTTCTTACTATAGTGCGATGTTAAAGGCGTTTGAAGGAAATTTTCATTTTAATAACAGCAGAATGACGTGTGACCCCGTTTCCAACATCTAGCGGAAAAACTTTTATATCGTGAACTATTTTTGCAATCTTTTTGATGTTTTATAACGCTCCTCTAGTTTCAGTATAATGGTGCCTACCCTCTAGCATATTATAATTAGATTAAAATAGATTTTAGTCGGAAGACATTGTAAACATTGAAGTAAAAAAGAAAAATTGTTCTCTCTAGCGCAAAGTACTTATGGACATAAAATATTATGCGATAATTGAATATTATTATGAGGAAGTTATTTTCTTTTTACTTCAATTCATTGTATTACTGGGTCAGCTAAAATTGTTCGTATATTTTCGAAATATAATTACGGGTTTTTATGATGCTCAATTGAAAAATTCTAATTTTAACACCTTTTTACAAGTGTACAATGCGGAAATTTATGAAATTTTTATTCTTCGCGCGGGATTAGAACCCGAGACCTCATTCTCTCCTGAATGTGCCATCGTCATTAGACCATGAAGACAGTGAGTGCGAGTTCTTCTAATATGCCATGACTTGCATTAAGGAAGAAGTTATTAAATGGAAACTCAGGGTAGATTATTAATTAGAATTTTTCAGTTTAGCATCGTAGAAGCCCATGACTATATGTAATTAATAACCACCGTGCGTTTCTATTTAATAACCGATTCCATAATGTACGATACAAAGGGTACTAGGAAAGTTTTGCAATACAGCTTTGTTTATTTAATTTTTTCAATGTAATTTCCTCTATACTCAATACACCTCTCCGTCCTCCTAATCCAATCTTTAAACCAGTTCTGCCAACTTTCATTAGGGAGTAAAGCACACTCGTTGTCCCAAGCCCGAAGAAGGTCCTCATCACTGGGAAACCGCCTCCCTTTTAGCTTCATTTTCACATGCGGGAACAGTGCAAATTCGCAGGGAGCAAGATCTGGACTGTAGAGAGGGTGCTCGAGAAGTTTCGATCCTGTCGTTGTCAAATATTTTGGTGCAGGCTTTGGCGCTGTGAGCTGGCGCATTATCGTGATGGAGGAACCAGGTGTCCATTCTTGACTTTGGCTGCAGATTTTTCATAGATGCAATGACTTTAGGCAGGCACTGTTCAGGGTAGGAGCGGAATTGTGAATAATATTTAAGCAGGACGCGGGCTAGGCCCCACTTAGAGCTCTAGATAAGACTAGTTTAGATTTAGACAGTTAGCTTTGTAGTAACTAAAGATGAAGGTTAGCTTACATTCGGTGTAGTGCCACAGGCGGAGCACCGGATTTTAGGATAATTACTGATAATTATCTAAGTTTCTTTTTCTAAATAAAGACTGTTCAGTATAAAACTTAGCTGTGACTGTCTTCTGTGTGCCCAAAACGACGCGTTCCACAATTCCACTCGATTTGAAAGATACAGCTATCATTTTCTTCTTTACGGATCAGGATTTTCTGACAACTACCAGTGTATCCTCATTATCAAAGACCCAAACTTTGTTTTGAGCTTTGGTCGGCACATCGTAATAGTACAGCCAAGTCTCGTCACCTGTCACGATGTTGTTCACCTACCGAGATTGTTCCTTATTAAACTTTTTTAGCATCTCCCAGCACCAAGTCACACGTCGTGGTATTTGCTCTTCAATCAGTTGATACGGCACCCAGAGAGAACAAAGTTTCTTCACGTGCAAATGATCATGCAGAATCGAAAGAATTGTTGGTGCATGTAGGCTTGAAGTACCCTCTATCTGTTAGTATGTCACTCGCCTGTCCTCGCCAAGCATTTTCTTCACAGTAGTAACGTTTTTCTCAGTAACTGACGTTCGTGGCCTTCCTGGCCTCTCAGCATCCTCCACAGTTAAATTTCCCCTTTGGAATAGATGTGAAGCATTAGGTAACTTACGAGAGTAGTTTGACGAGTAGTGAGAATGGAAAAGAAATACGAATCAATACATTCTCCTAAAAGAGTAATACATTTATTCCAACGGTGCTCCAATGCCCTTATGCCATCTCTAAAATGCGATTCTGGAAGGCTTGCAAAATACTCATTTACGAATATGATAAGCTCGTTGTTAGACTTTTCAATTTTGGAATATGGTGGAAGTCGGAAGGGGCTAGATTCAGCGAATAAGGTGCATGCGGTACTAATTGGAAATGCAACTCGTGGATTTTGGACATCGCAACTGTGCTGGTATGCGAGGGAGCGTTGCCTTGGTGAAACAGAATCTGTTTCTTTGTCATTCCTGGCCGTTTAGCACGAATCTCAACATTTAATTTTTGTAGAAGTTCTGCATAATATTGTCCATGTATTGTGGCACCTTTCTGAAGGTAATCAATGAGCAAAATGACCTTTGAATCCTAAAAAATTGATGCCATCACCTTGTTTGCCGATAAAGTGGTTTTCGCTTTCTTTGGAGGTGCAGAAGCACGTTCTAGCCATTGTTTCGACTGTTGTTTAGTTTCGGGTGTACTGTAGTGTATCCAAGTTTTAACGCAAGTAACAAATCGCCTACAAAAATCAACCGGATTCCGTTTATAAAGGTTTAAACACTCATTGGAAATGCTCAAACGAGTGAACTTTTGATGAGTCGTAAGCAATCGCGGCACCCATCTTGCTGAAAACTTGGAAAGCCCCAATTCTTTCTCTCTCACTTTGAGTCGTCGACCTTGCATAATAATGTTTTGGATTTTTATAATCATTTCCTTAGAAGTCACGATTTTGGGTGCTCCAGAGCGTGCTTCATCAACACAGATTGTTCTAACACGTTTAAATTCATTTACCCATCTACTTATTGTGGCGGATGATGGATCAGATTCACCTAATGTTTCCCGTAACTCATCTTTTATTTCGATAGCTTTCATACCCTTAATTACGAAGTATTTAATCACCGCAGGATACTCTGCTTTTTCCATTTTAACAAAACGACGTGATTATTCTTTTTCAATCAGCTGTCAAAAATAAACTAATCAACCATTTATCTAAATATCGGAATGTAAATATATAAATAGGCAACCTAAATTACAGTGCATTTGGTTTACCAATTAGAGCGCCACCTATGTGTCATTCTCACTACTTGTCAAACTATCCTCGTAAACCTGCGTGTGGATAATAGTTATATCGTTCTTTAAAATACGACCAAAAGTAAATTTCGTTTTGCTCCTGGCTTTAGAGAATAGAACAAACATATTTTTGCGTTTATCAAGCTATTTAAAAGAAAATAGAATTAGAAAACAGCAGTACCTTTCTTAAATTAATTGTTTCTACCAATTTAACTTTACAAATTGTTCGGCGACGCTCATAAACTTAGTAATAACTTCGTGGGCTCGACGCTGCAATAAACTGTTATTAACGGTAGAGAAAGTTTCATTTTCTCTATGTTTTAATAATTCGCGCGTGCAAAACCATTTATATGGTAATATTCCGCTGCGTGTATACGGAACTGTAGAAATGCCGTATTACAAAATGTAATTCAAACGCACTAGTCCATTGTGCCCGAATGTAGATATGATTTAATTAAATATTATGTTGAACAATAGATTCGGCACTGAATAGTTTTGATTTCGTATTTTACATCTCACATTGCCTTTTAGTATGAAATATGAATGCTTCTGAATAACTCCGAATTATATTCTAAGTATGAGAACGAATTTTAATGATTTATCTAAAAGTTTATATGTACTATTCAAGTGTTAATTGCATATTGTTCTACGTAAGTGCATATTGAATTTCGAATTTGCGCAGCGTTATGTTGATAAAAAAGAAATTTGTTGCGTAGCTTTCGTGCCATGTGAAAATAATTCCTATATTCTGTAGCGGTACGCGTAATTCTTTGTATAGAATATGTCTATTTTCTATTTTTAATTTCATTCATAAAAATTAATTACTATATTCAAATGTAAATGTATTATGAAAATTCTCAGAAGGGATGTCTTAAGATTTTAAGGTATATAACGGGGACTTTCGAACTTTGACAGATGATAGCGGCCATGTTGTTGAAGCTACAACTGTCGAATTGGCTGTCATTTATTCAGTTTGTTTTGCCAAATCACCATGGACGGATATAGTGTTCAACAACACGTGTAGATGATAAAATTGTTTTATCAAAATGGGTGTTTATTTCGGGCAACATTCCGTGGGCTTCGCCCATTTTGCGGTCGCCATAATCGTCTTACCGAGAGGAGTATTCGCAGTATGGTGGATAAATTTGAGTTCACCGGTTCAGCAAAGAATGAACCAACATCCGTACGACGACAAAACGCAAGATCTGCCGAAAACATTACCGCTGTCCATGAGAGTGTGCAGAAGAATTCGAGACAATCGATTTCGCGTCGCTCACAAGAACTCAGCCTTTCGCAAACCACCACTTGGAGAATTTTGCGTCGTAACTTGGGTCTGCACCCGTACAAAATTCAACTGACCCAGGAGCTGAAGGTAAAGGACCATAGACAACTACTTGTGTTCACTAAATGGGCCCTGGAGCAGTTGGAAACTGACCCTAATTTTCATCAAAAAATCATCCAATTTCTGGATGAATGGGTACGTCAACAAACAAAATACAATACAAATATATTTGTATTTTCCTGATCGTAATCTCGGAAACGTTTCATTGATATATTTATAGCCGTTATATGTTCTATTTTGTATGTCGGTGGTTCAGTTTGAAAAAAATGTTAATTTATATAGTCCTGTACTTTTATTTCTATTATATAATTTCCTTAATGTATTCCAAGAAAGATTTTAATTTTACAGTTTAGTTATTATGTATATTGTCCAAGTTTATGATATGTACTTAGAAGCAGTAACCCTGGTGGTCGGAAGAGATATTCCCTTCGTGCTTAAAGTGCGTCACAGAAATCGGTAATTTTACAAATAGTCGGAGAGTTTTAACAAGAGTTAGTGGGGCTTTAGAGCTCACAAGGGAGAGTTTGACCTAAGCGCTCAAGAAGATAGGAACTTTAGAGCGAATAGTGAAGAGACATTTCGGAGGTAGAGCTAGACCTGTATAGCAGGCCATTCTACACAGATCGTGTGTGAATTATACGCTATGAAGCGTGTCAGGCATTTATTTTTTAAAAAAGTATTAGTGCGAGTCTTGTGATTATTATATATATATATATATATATATATATATATATATATATATATATATAGATATAACAGTCGAACTGAAAAGTCCCCGGTCTACCATAGTAAAACACAGTTTTTTGGCAAAATTCGATTTTATTATTCAACATAGTTGCCTTCGAGGGCGATACACCGATTATAGCGTTCTTCCAACTTTTCGATACCATTTTTGTAGTACGAATTGTCTTTAGCCTCGAAATAGGCCTCAGTTTCGGCGATCACCTCCTCATCCCTGCTCAATTCACTTAATTTGGCCATTGTTTTCATTGATTTGTGACACGGTGCATTGTCTTGGTGAAACAGCACTTTCTTCTTCTTCATATGGGGCCGTTTTTTTGCGATTTCGTTCTTCAAACGGTCCAATAACGCTGTATAATAGTCGCTGTTGATGGACTGGCCCTTTTTAAGATAATCTATGAAAATTATTCCATGTGCATCCCAAAAAACTGACGCCATAACTTTTCCAGCTGACTGTGGCGTCTTTCCACGCTTTGGAGCCGGTTCATCGCGTGCAGTCCACTCGGCTGACTGTCGATTGGACTCTGGAGTGTAGTTGTGAATCCATGTTTCATCCATTGTCACATATCGACGCAAAAACTCGGTTTTATTACGATTTAACAGCTTCAAACATAGCTCAGAATCATCAACTCGTTGTTTTTGATCGAATGTGAGCTCGCGCGGCACCCATTTTGCACAGAGCTTCCGCATGCCCAAATATTCATGCACGATGTGTCCAACACGTTCCTTTGATATCTTTAGGATGTCAGCTATCTCGATCAACTTTACTTTACGGTCATTTAAAATGATTTTGCGAACTTTTTTGATGTTTTCGTCGGTGACAGCCTCTTTTGGTCGTCCACTGCGTTCGCCGTCTTCGGTGCTCATTTCACCACGTTTAAACTTAGCATACCAATTAATTATGGTTGATTTTCCTGGCGCAGAGTCTAGAAACTCCTCATCAAGCCATGCTTTTGCTTCAACGGTATTTTTTCCCTTCAAAAAGCAGTACTTTATCAGCACACGAAATTCTTTTTTTTCCATTTTTTTAAATAACAAAAGTAGCTTAACTCTTAACGCAATATCTCAGTAACTAATGGTCGGATTGCTGTCAAATTTTGACACGTTTCGTTTGAAGGTTAGTACTATCTAAAAAACATATGGATTTAATAACAGTAACGCCATCTATGTGTCAGACCGGGGACTTTTCAGCCGACCTGGTATATTTGTGTGTGTGTGTGTGAGTGTATGTATGTATGTATGTATGTATGTATGTATATATCGGTCCCTACAAGTGGAAATTGATGAACATCGTAAAAAATTATTATTAGTCAAGAGCGGAATAATTTGGAGTGCAAATCAACGCATTGGGGAAGAGAACGTCCTAAGTGAAGACAACCTGTAGTTTAACGAACAATATATCTATGGTAAAAAATTGTATATGTAATGTTAATTTTATTCTTTTCTTTCTTGTCGGTTATGAGAAAGATCTAAAGCGATTCTGATTCTTGTTTAACGCGTAAATACTTTATCTTTTCTCTATTTAAAGAAAAAGGGGGTGTTTATATGTGTGCTTCCCCTTCATAATCTGAATCGCCCTGAGAATTATTACTTATTAAGGAAGTAGCATCTTTACGTAATTGTAAAGTCGTATGTTTAATCCAGTTGGTAGCCGGTGTGTTGTGTTAAAATACAATAAATTGTTACATCATCTCAGGTCTTTGTATTTTTATTAATATTATTTCTATTATTATTATTTAAGGCACTCAACAAAATATAAGGACAGATTTATATATATAAAGAAATGATGGGTAACAATATTTCGTCCAATGATCTAAGGTAGCCTATTTTTATGTCATCTAGTTAAGACATGAAAAATCTGACTAATTATTTAAAAAATATCTTACTCAATGATTAAAGTGTAAACATATTAGTTGCATCAAAAAGGTGTAGAAGTATAATGTGAAGAAAATGTGTAAAACGTGCGATTTAATTAATACGATATTTAGGAAAATATATTTTTCTTGGAATCAAGCTACTGAAGCAAAAATTAGGAAAAAAGGATTTGAAAAATTTCTAGAAACTGAAGAAATCACATGAAACAAAGCTCAAATATTGCCAAAGAGACTGAAGAGATGAAAGAAGTTCTATAATCAACCAAAGAAGTAAGTAAACCCTGCTCGGGATGCCAATGTTATCGATGAGGAATTAACGTGTGTTTAAAATTAAGAAATATTAACAAATGCAGTGCAAATAATGAAAACAACTAATGCAGAATAAAGCAATGACTGCAACAATAGTTTCGCTCCATCAAGGGCTTAGTAGGTAATTTAAATTTGTTTGGCAGCTTTACACACCTGGTGAGTGTTATTATGAAAATAACTAATACAAAGTAATGAGAGAACTGTTTTCTAACATTAATAAAAGCACTCATATCAATTTGTTCGGCGGTAGTTTTCACAATTTATGTTGTATATGCACGTCGCTATTAGCATGCTTACTGTGTACAAGTCAGCGTGATATCTCACAAGGACAAACATGCTAAATGTGTTCCGAACTCACTTAGCTAGCCCCGGTGACTCTTCATTGCACATATAGAATGTATGCACTCTGATTTGGGAAAGTACACTAACGTTTGTAGGTTCAAACAAAGGGCTGCTCCTGCCGCATCGATATTTGCGACACGAGATCTTTCCCTCCACGCTACGGGAACAGACACATGTGAAACTTGCTAACTCGTGTCGTATACCGGTGACGTTATTGTACACCAAAAATTACTTTGGTATCTCGGCGAATTTAAAATCTACAGGGTGTGCTTGTGAATAAATTCCAACTTATTTATACGATAACTAACTAATAATGTAATTTTTATAATTTAAGATGTTGCTGAGAGGCGATATAAGTTAAAATTAGAGCTTTTATTGATTGGTGATCACAGTGTACATCTTGGTTTTGAACGGTGTGGATCGCGTACGGAGTTTGATTTTCGTACTGTTGTTTTTCGCCGTGTTTTACCAGGTGCGACACTTTGAAATTATCTGCTGATGATGACAACTTGGTTGTCGAAATGCGTATACAGAATTTACAAAGTTAATGTGGAAAGGGGGTTATATATCAACCTTATTGATCAAGTAATGTATACGTTGTTCACATATAGGGTGTTTCAAAAAGAATATACGTATTTCTAATACATATATTTATTAAACTTTAAGACATACGAATATGAAACTTTACACACATATTTACGAACCTCTCAAGTTCAGATTACAGATGTTCAATATGTTCTCCATCAGCGACACGAACAATATCACATCGATACTCAAATTCCTCCCATACTCGGGCAAGCAAGTCCTTCGTTACTGATGTTATGGCAGTACGGATCCGGTGCTTCAACTCTTCTAGGTTCTGTGGGAGTGGTGGTACATAAACGTTGTATTTAACGAAACCTCACGGGAAGAAGTCACAGGGTGTCAAATCCGGTGACCGTGGAGCCCAGCTGAGACATGCTAAGTCGCCAGCTCCTTGACGATCAATCCAACGATTCGGTAGAGTTTCATTCTGATATTAACGCACTTGGCGACTCCAGTGAGCGGGTGCCCCGTCTTGTTGATACATGAAGTTGTCTTCGTGCAGGCTCGGAAAGAACCAGTTTTGTAACACCGTTAACCGTGTTTCCATCAAAGAAGAATGGGCCGTAAACAGATGATCGGGATATCGCACAAAACACATTGATTTTAGGCGAATCTCGTACATGTTCAATGGCTGCATGTAGGTTCTGTAGACCCCAAATTCGAAAATTGTGTTTGTTTACCAGACTACTAACATGGAAAGCCGCTTCATCACTGAACACAATGCGTTGTGCGAAAGTGTTATCATTGTTAATAGCATCATGAATCTCATTATAAAATGCCACACGTTTCCGTTTGTCATCAGAACACAGAGCTTGCAACAACTGTAACATGTACGGCTTCATAACCAATCGATGTCTAAAAACACGCCGAATTATTGTTGTAGGCAGTTGTAACTCCCGACTGGTACGACGAGTTGATTTTGAAGGATTACGTTGGAAAGCAGTTTGAATTCGTTCAACATTTTCTTCAGAAACACGAGGGCGGCCAGAACTCTTTCCTTTACACATCCTGTATCTACAAACTGTCGATACCATCTGCGAATGTTCCACTCATTCGGAGGATCAATTTGGTAGCTCAGATTGAAACGTCTTTGCACTGTAATCACGGAATTGCACTTCGCAAACTCGATAACACAAAATGATTTCTGCTGCGGAGTAGCCATTTTAAACATATGACGGTTACCAAGAAAAACAGAAGACAACTGACATCTAGCGGCTATTAAATAAACTAGACTATGTATTCGTTTTTCTAATAGCCTAGCTGAGGCGCAGCGATCGATAGTTTGTACAAAATAATACTTTGTAGTACATATATTCTTTTTGAAACACGCGGTACTTTGGCAAGGTTTGAAAGAAAATAATAATTTTCAATATGAAAAATTATAATTTTAACCGCTTTTGACACTGTATACATAGCGTAGAAGCTTTTGAAGAATTCCTACTCTCCGCAAGGCTCGAATCCGCGATTATATTCTAATTGGGAGTGTGTTTTCACACGCAGATCATGGAGAACGTTGAATTCGAGTCTTTTAACGTGCCATAAATTGCATTATCGACAAAGGCATTAAATTGTAATTTGTAAATTTACAGTGAAAATTACCTTTTAATATTAGGAAAAAAGAGCTTTAATACATTACTGCAACTTCCAAGTTTAAATAACTCATCTAATCATTAAATACGCTGCACGTAGGCTATGTATTTAAAAATATTTACTAGTAAGATGAAAAAAATTCAGCACATCTGTACATGATACGGTCGTCAAGCTTTATGAAGACATGTTTGTCGCAGTGAGTTTTACGAAGAAAATTTATTGGCCGGGAAATCTGTGAATATGTAATTTTTTTGTATATATGCCCATAAATATGCAAATTAAGTTAACCGCTTTTTACAAAAGCAAATGTCGCTTTTCTAAAAATTTAAATGTAAGAGATATTGTTTGCCGAGTACGTGAGCTGTAGTTTAATTACTTTTCATAAATTCAGATGTTCTTTTTGAAATTCAAATTGTAAAATGTGAAACATCGAGCATGACTTCATCAATGTTCTCTATGGATTCCTTCGAAAATATGATTTATTAAATTATTTAAAAAAAGCTTCATGATGATATAGAATGAACAATGCGGATTATCTAAACGACCTAAACGGATGAATTTAATTATTGTGTTCTGAAAGTAGACAATAATATATACACTATCAACAAAAAGCTTGAGGCAGTTCACTTAGTTTTAAACGTAATCGTAAAAGTTTAGTTTTAGATTAAAAATATTCGTTCGTCTTACAGTAAAATAAGTAATAGCATATTTTTTAAAATAGTAATTCTTATTGGCGCCATCTATTAAAAAAACATGCGTCGGTAAGGTAGATCTTTCACCAATGTTATGTCAAAACGTCATGACGTTTGCATCATTAGAAGTAGACAAATTGCGTCTAAAATAACAGTTTGTATTAGGCATTGGTCGAATTGGTTCTGTTTTAAACTTGATAAATCGTTTATTGAAACGCTTAATTCGACGAAGCAAGTGTATGGTGATGCGAGTTTATTACGTACAAGTGTGTATGAGTGGTAAAAATGATTTAAAGACGGTCGTACGGATATAAACGATGACGAACATCCTGATGCAAAAAAATCTGTAGTTACGGAAAGTAACATCGAATTTGTGCGTGAATTTATCAGAAATGAGCCGACATCCTCATTGCGATACGTGCGAACGGAATTAAATATTTCCAAAGCATTTGGGACTGAGAAATATTTGTGCAAGATTTGCGGCACACAAGCTAATGGATGATCAAAAATACAGACTTGATTAAAGACTAGAAAAGCACGAAAACTTCAGGTGCTCTATTGTAACTGGGAACTCTGAATGGAAGCATCCAAGCGAAGAAAGACGGAAAAATAGCCGTTTGGAGAAGTCAAAAGTGAAGACAATGTTGATTTGTTTTTATGATTTGAAAGACACAGTGCACAAAGAGTTCGTACCAACTAGTCAAACAGTCAATGCTGTATATTATCTTGGTGTTATGAAGCGTCGTTTGGCGCATATTCGTCGGGTGCGCCCTCATTATCGTGAAAATTGTAAATGGCGTTTGTTAAAATTAAGGTTCGTCACTGAATACGACTAGATTTCGTTCCTTATTGGAACACCCGGTATATATCTTTGTATGTCTACTTCAGTAAAACTTTCCAGATTAACAGTTATACATTTTGATTTCTAAGTTGACATCCTACTTGCGAATTATTCTAGATACGTATGTACATTATAATGGATTCTCATTTAGTTCTTTTGATATTTCCTTAGAAGTACCGCAGAGTTCTCATATGGACCTCCTTCTGTTTAACATCTACATACTATATAAATGATCTTTTGTAATGTCTTAATTGAATGCTGACGTGTGTTGTCAATTTAAAATATCATATAGCAATAATAATAATAATAATAAAAATTTTATTTCTAAAACAATGTGCATACAGTACATACATATAAGAAAATAGCAATCAATACATACTATGTATACACTCATGCTAGAAACACGTCTCAATAAGAAAAAAGATGTTATAAATTTGGGCATAGAAAGTCATTTATACAATAACAATTTATCGCAAGCAGGTACCGCTTAAGGTTGCTTTTAAAAATACAGAAGTTTGTGATATTTCTAATAGAAAGTTGTAAGTTATTGTGTAATTTACATCCCATAAAATATGTTCCTTTTTGGAACATAGATTTTGAGTGCGAGGCAGGTAATAAATAATTATCAGTTCGTGTGTCATATTTATGATTTACATTGCCACTCGAAAAACCGTTTTTGTTCCTAAAAACGAAGCATGGGAGATTTAATATATAAATATCATAAGTCATAAATTTGGGCATAGAAAGTCATTTATACAATAACAATTTATCGCAAGCAGGTCCATTGCTTTTAAAAATATGTTCCTTTTTGGTAATTTACATAGATTTTGAGTGCGAGGCAGGTAATAAATAATTATCAGTTCGTGTGTCATATTTATGATTTACATTGCCACTCGAAAAACCGTTTTTGTTCCTAAAAACGAAGCATGGGAGATTTAATATATAAATATCATAAATAGTTAACATCGAATACTACGAAAATGTTCTCTGCAGGAATCCCTATAGCCCAACCCCTAATTCTCAGGGCCCGTTTTTGCATAAGGAACACCCTGCCCACCTCTGGCCACACTCCCCAATATATCACACCATATCTCATGCAAGAAACAAAATTAGCATGATAGAAAGTAAGCAGGGTACTCGAATTACAGATCTGCGGAGCTGGTTAAGGGTAAAACACACCTTAGCCAGAGTTCTACATACTCCATCTATATGTGCAGACCATTTAAGGTTTTCGTTAATTACCAAATCAAGGATTTTTGAAGAAGAATTACAGTCGAAGATCTCATTGTTTATTTGTACATGGGAAATATGCTTATTCCTGTTGTGAAAGTATCCAATTTTGCTTTTTGCCTACTACTTGTTGGACACCATCCAATCGTTAATTTTATTAAATATTTCATTGGTCACATTACAAATATCACCAACATTTGACGACCTGACAACTACACTAATATTGTCCGCATAAAGAACGACTCGTTCTACATTTCGTAAAACGTTCGGAAGGTCATTTACGTAGACCAAAAATAGTGTAGCTGGACTGACAGTTACCGATCCTGACACTGCTTATGATTAGTTAGATAAGATTCAAACCATTTGTTAGCGATGTCCCTAACACCATATTGAGACAGTTTGTGCAGTAAAATGTCATGATGAACCAGGTCAAATGCTCTTGATAGATCAATGAATATCCCAAGACAAGGCAGGTCGTTGTCCAATGAGTGATGGATGGTGTTCAAGTACTCGAAGAGCGCCGTATCGGTATCCCTTTCGCTGCGAAAACAATGCTGGTTGGACGAAAGTAAATTGAAATAGATTAAATAATTCATTACCCTCCTATTCACATTACTTTCGTATCTTGGAGAAGATTGTTAGTAAATTAATGGGCCTATAATTCTCTAGATGGTTTTTATCGCCTTTTTATACATTAGATGAATTGTGGATAGTTTAAGATTTGAGGTAAAAATTCCTTTTTCAAAAGAGAAATTTATTAGATATGTCAGTACCGGTGCAATTACTGAAGAAACACATTTTTTCAATAAATAACGGAATATTATCACACCCAGTGGATGACTAAGTACCCAAGGCATTAATTACAGCGATTACATCACCCTCTGAAACAGGCGACATATAAAATGATGAAACTGTGCCAGTCATTTGCAGATTAGCACAAGTTTCCGTCCAATTGACTTTATCGTCCAGAATATCACAGGCAAACTTTGAAGGGAGAGAAGTGAAGAAATCGTTGAATTTTTTACATAGTTGTTGCCTATTGGTGTGCGGAAAAGTTTTGGTTCTAACTTGGGAAAGACAATTTTGAATAACTGACCAATTAGCTGTAGTTTCACTAGAAGATGATCTTATAAGCACGTCGTTCATATCATATTGTGTTCTATGTAGATAGTCTTTATAATATTGTTCTTAATGTTTAAATTCTTCTTTGATTATGGGAGACTGCGCGCTAAATTCTTTCCACCTGCAAAATGTCTGAAGTAATCCAAGATGTTTTTGATTGTCAGCCCAAATTACATTTTACTACGGGAAAACAGTAACTACGACAACACAAAAAAATATTAAGAAAAATTTTAAACGCCTAGTCAGAGCAATTACACTCGTATACACTGAGCCATGATTCATTCGCTAACATGTCACAAAATATGTTTAACGAACTATTTGAATATTTATGCCTGTAAATGTAGTTCTTCGCATGACTTGTATAAGGTGTCATCACGCTCATTCACTATCTTACAAACTTACTACTTTATATTTCGCTGAGCTTTCTCGATTTTGTTCTTATATATTTAATATGATATTAAGGCAACTTATATGTCCTGTAATTGAATTTTTCATTTACTGGACAATAAGAATCTATTATTGTTATTACTGCTATTATTAAAAAGGGCTGCAATTCTATCTAAGATACTTTATACCTTCTAAAAGATATCTTCTAATGAATGTATTGAATATTCAACAAAGAAGATACATTTTAAAAATACAGAAACCATATGCAATTCAGATTTTCTATTCGTAAAATTTTTTGATTTATTTCTCACGCCTGTTTCGTACACCATTTTGCCCACTTTTATCGATTAAAAAGCGTTCAAGTAGGCAGTTTTTCGGATATCTGATGATTAAGTGTATAATAAATCTACATGTAAATGACGTTTTTATTTCCACAGCTTTCGAGGCGTATGGACATTAAAAATGTATCGCACGTAATGGAGCCTACAGCCCAACTTTACATTAAAAAAAATCGATTATTAATATCGCGGTCAGTTTGAAGTTCGAGTTTGCATTAAAGAAATTAATTTTTAACATGGGGAACATGTTAAAGGTTCAGAAACTTGTAAATAAATTTTGGGTAACTTTGTTATAAGTGGGTATGTATGAGGGTGACTAGAAAAAAGAATCTCTCGTTTGCCACGATAGAAAGAAACTTTGTATGAGAGTAACTAGAAAAAAGAATCCCTCGTTAGCTACGATAGAAAGAAGCTTTTGATAATGCTGTGGTAGTAAAAATGCGAATGACCCACGTTAGTGCGCCAAATTATTGTTGTAGTTAAGGTGTGAAAAATAAATGAGATTGAAGGCTTTATTTAACTGAATTACATTAAAAAAAATATTTAAACTTTGAATGGATTAAAATTCAGAAATGAAAGCAAAATGCATTTATAAAAATGTGATTAAATGCAAAGACTGTAATGAAATATGTATGCTGCAGGACTAAAATTTATAAGAATTAATAAAAAATTATACTGAACAATACGTAGATATATTTGCCCGACAGCAATTATTGTATATCGCGAACACGATATACGGAAAAGAATGAGTTCTATATGTATAGTAGTAGTGTATAGTATCTAGGCTCTTTTTAAAAGATAATAATAATAATCTTTAATGCCCAACAGTTACACAGACAATTTACAGGGCATAATGCACTTAAGAATAAAATTAAAATTGAAAAAAAAATAAGTGCAGTTAATGTAAAACAAAGAAAAATAAGAATCCAATTAACAAAAAATACACACACTTATAATAATGTAATCCAAGTCATTTAAAAAAACTAAAAGAACAATAATAGATGCAAATTAACGAAAGGGATCCTCGTATAATACATTGGCATTTCTGGACATATGTACCAGTGGAGCATTGTAGAGAACATTGGTTCTTGCCCTAGCTATTGAGAAGGTTGCCGATGATCTAGTGTCAAAACTAGGCACGACGAAATCAACCTGGGACAACAGCGCAGGAGAATCAATAAAATTATTTATTAATTTATAAAGAAAACCGCCACCAGCTTTCTCCCTGCGTATACCAAGAGAATCAAAATTATGCATAGCAAGTAGACCCTGATATGTCGAACCAAAGGCAGGATAATGTCCGTCAATCCTGTAGGATAAATATTTGAGGAACCTCTTTTGAACACGATCCAGGTAATGGTAAAGCGGGTACCACACAACTGAAGCATATTCCAATCTGGACCGGACAAGAGAACCGTAAAGAACCTTTAAAGTGTGCAAGCTACTAAAACCCCTGCAAGAAGGAATAAGGAACCTAAGACCTCTGGAAGATGATGAAGTTATGCTACTTATATGCTTCGAAAAGCTAAGATGCGAGTCGAACAAAGCTCCAAGATTCTTGAAGTTGTGTACTGGAGTATCACTTCTACTAAAAGAGAGAACAGCACATTTGTCAATGTTGAGCTTTATCTAATTGGGGGTATACTAATCGTCTATAATACACAGATTTGATTGAAGATTAGTACTGTCGTCAAGTGAATTAACTCTGCTGAAGATCTTTAGATCGTCGGCTTAAGTTAACACTCTGCAGTCAAGACGTTCCAAGAGATCATTAACGTAGATATTAAACAGAAGGGGTCCCAAATTTAAATTTAAAAGATTGGGCCTTTAAAGGAATCGGTGGGACAAAGAGGGGTTTTAGCTGTCGATTAAGGATGGGCCAATTACGAAAGGGAAAGGCACGACAAAAATTAAGAAATAATTAAGAGCGCGATATAATTAAAGAGACTGCGACAATATTAAAAACAATATCATTAAAATTTTAGTTGCGAAAAACACTTTAGAATGATATGTCACACTTGCTATATGTAATCGTTACAACAATAAGAGGTATTTTGTAAGGTAAATTCTCGTCAATAACCACTTATCAGGTATGTGTACATTTGACAGGAAATAAATATTATTTTCTGTTAAGCAATGAAAATATGAAGCGTAATCGTAATTGGAAATTAGATAAAATTAAAACTGAATTAAAGTATTCGTGGAAAAGGGGCCTTATTTTATTATCGACGCATACTATTAAACAGAAATATTTCTTAATCGAATGTTTGTCCACAAAAGCAATGATAGAGATAGGTTTCGTGTAATCTCACTCATCACTCTATCTGGTTTTGTCAATAAACACATTAATTAACTCGATTATTGATCGAAATGGTATACCAGAAGACTAAAACGCCATATATCTCTCTTTCGGCCAGTTCGCTGGTCGCTACGTGAATATCAGTGCAGTGCTGCTCACTGTATTTTAGTATATTATCTCCATGCATAGTCGGGTTAATTCATGTCTCTATCATTGCTTCTTCCAACAAACATTTGAGTGATTTTAATTTACTCCCAATTTTCAATTATAGTTCGTGTAAATGTCTTAGTTTGCTCGTCTGTCGATAGCGTAGCTATCTAAGTGACATTTAGGAGTCTGATGCCATATATTTCTCGTTCTGCCAGTTCGCTGATAGCTACGTGAGATATCAGTATAGTATTGTTCACTGTTTTTTGGTGAAAAAAATTTATCTTTAGAAATATTTAAAACATCGCAAAGGTTGTTTAAGTTAGAACTTTTAAAAGATTATTAAAAAGTTATTAAAAAATTCTTAGATGTATAGGAAGCGTAACAAAAGAAATACTACTCAGGCATTACAATCACTAAAAGTTCTGTGGCTATGCAATTGGTATCTTCTCATCAATTTCAAGTTGTGTTTTTGTACTATGAAATAAGAAAGCTGATGTATGTCGACACTTAAACTGTTACAACTCAATTTATTCGCACAATTGACTTGCAAACGATGTATTACTTTCATCGCAAACGCCCGACTTACCAGTTAAGTTAGTCAATGTATGTTCATGTTTCAATGGCGTCCGATCCTTTCTACCCCCAGTTCGGCCAACCCATTTACCTCTGCAGCAATGTCGGTTATCCGCATTGTCGACAAAATCCGACATTTAATTTAATTCGAAATGGGACAACGTCAATAGTTTCTGCGAGAAAGCCAACAGATGGAAATGTTACTCTTTCGACCTTGCACGCCGTCGTTATGAAAAGCTGACACGTTCAGCTGTGTTATTGAAACATTGCATTACAACAAACTTGCATCGAACTGACATTAATCATGATGCATAAAGCCTTTAGCATGTCTAACCGCCTCTAATAACTTAATATTGAATACCAAACATTGCATATTCAAGATCTCCAACTGTTTTGTAGTTTCCCAACTTTTCTATGAGTTTCGTTCTACATCAACTTTGTACAGGGTGACCACGGGAAGTATTAACATTTTGAAAACAGCAAAACGGTGTTAATTTTTTAAACAAAAAATATATTTACTTTTCTGACATGTTTGTTAGGATATGCCATTTAATTTAACTTGCAAAATAAGGTCAGGAAGGTGACGGCCGTCTTCTCTGACGCAGTTTTCAATTCTGTTGAGGAAGCTCTGCCATACTAGCTGTAGTGTCTCCTCGGTGATTAGTGCCACCTCTTCACGAATTGCCTCTTTCAAATCTTCCAAATTACGAGGTTTGCGTTGAAAAACTTTCTCCTTCAAATGTCCCCACAAAAAAAAATCGCAGATGTTGAGGTCGGGAGAATGAGGAGGCTAGGGCACATCTCCAAATCTTGAAATAACTTGACCTGGGAACAAGTTTCGCAGCAACGTCATCGAAACTCTTGCTGTGTGTGGAGTAACTCCATCTTAGTGAAACCATATGTCCTGTTGCAAGTTGAGCATCTGCAGTTGTAAGAAAAAAAAATCGTTGATCACTGTCACCGCAACTCCATCCTCTTCAAAAAAGAAGGGGCCAATAACATATTGTCTCGACACCGCACACCATACAGTCACATGAGGCGAATGGAGAGGTTTCGCATGAAGCTGTTGGGTTTTCCTCTGCCCAGTATCTGCAGTTCTGTTTGTTCACTGTCTCATTTAGGTAAAAGTGAGCTTCTTCGCTCATGGAAATCAGAACGTCAGCCTCATCGTGAAGGAGAACTTGCATTTGAGTAGCGAAATCCAACCGTTGGGGGTAGTCAGTTTCTTTTAACTCCTGTACACACACAATCTTGTAAGGATGAAACTTGAGATCCCGTTTCAAAATTTTTCGGACCGACTCACGTCCCATGTGTAATGAAGATGCGTGCCGTCGAGCTGAACGACCAGGACTGCTAATCATTGCTGTTCTCACTCTGTCAATGTTCTCCGGAGTCCTCACTGTTCGTGTAGCGCCTGGTGGTTTCTTCCCCATAATGTTGCCTGTAGACCGAAAACTTGTAACTCATTTCATAATCGTTGGTCGGGTAGGTACGGCTCCATGCCGTCCGACGTTAAAATGAATGCGAAAATCACGCTGAGCCGCTACCACTGAATCATTGTTTCTTACATAAGAATCGTACGTAAACACGCGATGTTGGACTGTCCACGGCTCCATTGCGACTGGAATACCTAAATGGCCACTGCTTGGGAGGTGAATGACCGCCCCCCCCCCTGATTTGCCGAGGCCGAGTACAGTCGCATCAGAAATGTAAATACATCCCGTGGTCACCCTTTACATGAACTGTTTAAATATCGCTAGACTTATTAATGACGAATTTGTTTTAAATACGGAAACTTATTATAATTTCAAGATTGCGATGTAACAATATTTCATTGAAAATTATAAATAATCTTGTGGTGGTGGTTCTACGGTGACCTGTAGGTAAGGATTGCAGTGTGTCGTCTAAACTTGATACTTGACAAAGACTTAACTGTAATTATTAAAATGTGTGGCAGAGATTTTGAAAAATCCAGTAGTGTTAAAGAGGTCCTAAACCCTCGGGTCAAGTTTATTTAAGCAAAAGAAGGGTCCCGTTGGGAAATTATGTAATTAACTTTAAAACTAAGAAAACATAAAGTTGGAGTTAATAAAGGAAAAATTATAGCTAAAAATGTGGTTCTAAGTATATAAACAAATGATCTACAAGCTAATATTACTAGATTCCTAGAGTGCTCAAATTTCAAAGGTGAGAAATTCATATGTATGTTACAGTGTTTTAAAAATATTTCAAGCATTACTCAAGAAAGGAGGGAAGTTAAATCTAATCTGACCTGAAGCAGACTTAATTTGAAACCAAAATCCTGTATTCTTCTAGGATCTTCGAAGATCGAAGATCAGGGAACGGTATTATCTTGAAAGATACAAACAAAGCGAAGAACAGGTTCCCTTGATATTACGTGGGCAAGGTGAAAAGTTCTCGGCCTGACACAAAGATCGCCATCTTTGTAATTAACAGAAATTTATGTTTCCTGCGTGGCTGCATGTGTCTTTAGTTCATATGAAAACTTTCAACTTGTTCTCTCAAGTAGTTTGTTTGCAAGAATTTCTGTTGTAGACATTGTGCGTGTTATTTTTTTAACTGGATAGACTTGAATATCGTGCTGTTATAAAATTCTTTGTTTTGGATGATTTAACCCCTATGGAAATTCATCCGAAGTTGACAAAAGTATACGGGGACTCTGCTCCTTTGATGTCAACCGTTAAAAAGTGGGCAGCTGAATTTAAACGTGGTCGTACGTCCCTCTAAGATGACCCACGTGAAGGACGGCCAAAAACTGCAACCACACCAGAAATCATCGAAAAAGTACATGACATTGTATTGGACGATAGGCGAGTGAAAGTGAGTGAGATAGCCGAGGTTGTTGAGATATCGGAAGAAAGGGTGCGACACATTTTGCGCAAAGAATTAGAGGTGAGAAAGCTCTGCGCAAGATGGGTGCCGCATTTGCTGAATGTCGATCAAAAGCAAATGCACAAACGATTATCGGAGCATTCTTTGGACCGATTTAACAAGAATCCGACCGATTTTGTGCGGCGAGTTGTCACCATAGGACATGGGTCCGCCACTACACGCCAGAAACGAAACAACAGTCGAAGCAGTAGGTAGAAGCCGGTGGTTCAGCGCCAAAGAAAGCGAAGTCGATCGCATCTGCCGGAAAGGTCATGGCCAGCGTGTTTTGGCATGCAAAAGGAATCTTGTTAATTGATTACCTTGAAAAAGGCAGAACAATTACAGGCGCTTACTACTCTCAAAATTCGCGAGAAGAGGCCTGGTTTGAAGAAGAAAAAAATCATTTTTCATCAGGACAACGCACTCGCACACAAGAGTGCGTTGGCAATGGGAAAATTGCGGGATTTGAGGTACGATTTGCTCGGCCATCCTCCCTATTCTCCTGATCTGGAACCCTCAGACCATCTATTCCTAAACTTGAAAAAATTTGTTTCTGGAAATCGATTCATATCCAACGAAGAAGTTGAAAGGACTGTAGAAGAATATTTTGACAGCCTTCCAGACTCTCACTTCCGGGAAGGAATATTGATATTAGAAAAACACTGCACCAAGTGTGTTGAACTCAAGGGAGATTATGTAGAAAAATAAAATCATTTTCTAAATTTAAATCGCAGTCTTTCATTGTCAGGCCGAGAACTCTTCACCTTGCCCACGTAAAGTGGATCCTGTCTCTATGTAGGTTTATTAATGTGAGCTCCGAGTGGGCCACAGGTAAGATATAAAACCATATATCAACGAACGACTCTTTATGAGCAATGATGCTTATCTTCATCTTAACGTGATGTTAAACAAAATTATCCTTACTATCAGGCTAACCCTATTAAATTTCACTAAAAACGTTTACATAGTCAAAAGTAACAGTTTGGTATGCTATTTCATCGACTAAAATCGTATGATGAGTAATGAAGCACATCTTCATCTTAACGTGATGTTAAGCAAAATTACCGTTACTCGGATCAAGCTAACCTCATTAAATTTCACCAAAAACGTCTGCATAGTCAAAAGTAAGAGTTTGGTATGCTATTACATCGACTAAAATCGTATGATGAGTAATGAAGCACATCTTCATCTTAACGTGATGTTAAGCAAAATTACCGTTACTCGGATCAAGCTAACCTCATTAAATTTCACCAAAAACGTCTGCATAGTCAAAAGTAAGAGTTTGGTATGCTATTACATCGACTAAAATCGTATGATGAGTAATGAAGCACATCTTCATCTTAACGTGATGTTAAGCAAAATTACCGTTACTCGGATCAAGCTAACCTCATTAAATTTCACCAAAAACGTCTGCATAGTCAAAAGTAACAGTTTGGTGTGCTATTTCATCGACTAAAATCGTCAGACCTCGCTCTTTTGCGTCAAATTTCCGCAACTATTAGTGCTATCGTTATGTTAAAATATTACAGATTTACAGAAGAGTTGCAACATAATTATTGTCTTCAGCTAGGTGATGCAACCAGCCATACTTCAAGAATAAACGTGGACATTTTAGAAGAGTTGTTGACGAATAGACTAATTTCAAGGAGTCATATCCTTGCCTATCCTCCAAGATCCTCCGATATTACTGTTCAGGATTTATTTCCATGGGGTTATTTAAAACGTAAGATGCTTGCAACATGTTATACGGAATTTCTTTGCGCGTTTCGAATAGCGTGCTGCTGAGGATGATGCTCATTTACGAAGCTATATTTTCAAGTCATAAAACTCCTGTTCCTAGCATTCTTAAATATGAATCTACTTGTTCTGTAGTTTATGTAAATAATTTGTAAGATGTTTGAGATGATCAATACATTTAGCCGGACTCTGTATATTTTCTATGTATTTATTTGCCACTACGTGGAAACATGAAAATGTCTAATCCTCAACTCTAAAATAAACATGCATTAAATTCGGTAGCGTCGCATGGAGCTATCAATGGTAACTCAAATAACAATAATAATGAAGTGAAGTGCTGAAACGTAATCCGATTAAAAGCAGTCAGCGTAGAAGGAGAGGGAAGTTGGAGAAACATCGTTCCAGTTCGGATCCAGAACCATAATAAATATTCTAAACAAGATGAAAGCAAACAAAAGGGTCTCAAGGATAAAGAGATAAGTGGCGACAAAATTGATTTCAAGACCTCTACGGAATCTGAGTGCCGATATTCAGTGTCTTCGCGTACCATTAGACGATCAAGTGGGAACTCGAAAACGGCATACTCCACAATACACACACACACCAAAGGGAATAGATTGATCTGTCTATATCTTCTTTTTCTGATGTGCATGTGCGAGTGTTTGTGTACACAAGAACGAATAGGAAAAGCAACAACCCAACGCGAAAAACAAATATCCCACAGGAGGACGTGCGTACCGTGAAAATAAATTTACGTGAAATGGGTCAGGGTATCGATTTGGGCTTTAAATTTTGAGCAAGGATTTTATCCGATGTGCTTTTTATTCGAACATATTCTTTTCCGAAAAAGAGGTTCCTCTAGATATAAACTACACTTTTTCGATTTAGTAAACTAGATATTAACAATTTCAATAGCAACTACTATTTTGACTTGAAAGAAGTAAAGGGTTTTCCAATAGGAACTTGACAACTTTTAATTCAATTTGTGAACGCACCCTTTCACTAATCATCGAACTGTCACTGTCAATTTATTCAGTAAACTTAACATTTTCATCATGGTAAAGTACACGAACGAATAACGTCTGCAAATTATAAAAATTTACTACAGAAATTCGGAGTCGGTGACCCCTACTTTTAAGGGCGTTAACTCCGATTTTCGGTGGTAATTCTCGCCTTAGTAGACAGGCAGTAACAAGTTTAGTGCAAAAATTTGAGTCTACAAATTCGTTGTGTGATGTTGCCGTGCCAGTGAGACAACGGGTTGGCCGTTGAAACGTCCGTAGCAAGTGATCCAAATCAGTCAATTCCACGGCGTTCTCAAGAGTTGGGCATCGCTCAGACCACTTTATGGCGAATTTTGCGTAAGGATCTTGGTTTACATCCATACAAGATCAAGCTGACTCAAGAATTGAAGCCGATGGACCATTTGAAGCGACATACGTACTCCGATTGGGCTCTGGAAAAGATGCGCCAAGATGATCAATTACATTGTAAAATCATTTTCAATGACGAAGCTCATTTTTGGCTCAATGGGTTCGTCAATAAGCAAAATATGCGTTATTGGTCGGGTGAAAATCCACATGTGCTTCATGAAATACCACTTCATCCACAAAAATAACTGTTTGGTGCGGTTTGCATACCGGCGGCGTCATAGGGCCATATTTTTTCGTCGACGATAATGATCGTCACGTTACTGTGAATGGTAATCGTTATCGCGTCATGATTACCGATTATTTTTGGCCCGAATTGGAAGATATGGACTTGGACAACATGTGGTTTCAGCACACAGCACACGTTACAATCGATTTATTGAAGAGTAAGTTTGATGAGCGTGTTATCTCAAGAAATGGACCAGTCGATTGGCCGCCTCGTTCGTGCGATTTAACGCCTCTAGACTTTTTTCTTTAGGGCTACGTCAAGTCATTGGTCTATGTCAACAACCCGACAACGTTGGAAGAGCTCAGAGCCAACTTGAACGCGAAATAGCAGCCGTTTCGGCCGAATTGTGTGGTCGAGTCATCGAAAATTGGGTCCAACGAATTGACCGCTGCAAACGTGCCCGCGGTGGCTATATGAACGAAGTCGAGTTCCATTCATAAATGTTTTGATTGTACTTCAACCCGACAATAAAGTTTTTGAAATATCTTAAATGGTCTGCATTTTATTTTGAAAAAAAGTTGTCAAGTCGTTATTGGAAAACCCTTTAGAAGAAGAATGAGTGGTTGCGTGATTTGAAATGCAAATAGTGTATAAATTCATTATCGATACTCAGTTGCCTACAGAGTCTCGAATGTACTGTTACTCTAATGTTAATATGAAATACCTTTATTTTATACTGTCAATTTTATAACGTTAAATGACCAGACAAAAACTTTTGGACAAATAAGGCATATTTCAAATGACACGAATCAGTGAGCGGATGGACGCAAGTCACTATCTCAATGCGATGACGCGTGAGTGTAGTCGGGGGGTGAGTGTCCAATATATTTACAGTCCGAGTTTTTGCTACGTAGTCCATGCAATCTTCAATTAAGAATCAGAAGTCGGCTGCTCGTTATTTTTGTCGATTTTCTTTTATTCTTGTTCAATTTAGTTCTTAATTAGTTTTATTAAATTATGTTAATTGATTTAGGTTTAAATAGTTTTAGTATTTTTTATCTTGCATTATATAGTATCTATATAACCAATGTCGAGTTTCTGAAACACTTGTCTTTCAAAATTACTAATGTTTCTTCAATCATGGAACTGATTACGTTGGTCTGTTGAATTTTCAAAGTTTTTCTCACAGACGTGATTTGGCTATTGCAAAATAACATTGATTGTCCTTCCTTTGTCTCTCATATCGATTTCTATGTACTTGTACATCGTACAAGAACCTTTAACATTTTTATTAACCTAAAATCCAGACTGATGCTTTGTTAAGTCGCCATTTTATCATGTGGTGCAGAATTATAATGAAGCACTATTCTTACCATTCCTAGTGAAGAAGAATGGAAGATAAAGACTAATGTGGGAATTCTGGTGGCGTCTGTATATTCATACGTGAAGAACAGACTGTTACTTTTATTATTACCTTTCTCATTTAGTATTTGCACTTATTTGATTGATTTTACTTTTTTTCTTACGTACATTTCATGTTTGTCATTTATAACATTAAAATTAGGTAAACTATTTGATTTTTTGTTCACTCATGTCTCATGATATGTTTGCCACAGCTTAAGGACGTGCCAGTGAAACAATTTTAAGGTAAAAATGTCTAATAAATATATGCCGAAAACTCTATCGTAACTGAGTTACAAGCATTTGAAATTTTAAATAACCCTACCAAAGCATGTCTGATAACATTAAGTATTTTGAAACTCAAACGCTAAAACTCGATTGAGGAGCTAATACTTTAAATATATCAAACTATGTAAACTTAAAAGTATTTCAGGCAATTTTAGAGCTCGTGTGAGTAAAAAGATTGAAGCAATTTTTGTTTGCAATCCAGACGAGTGCTTTTTCTCTCGGATAATGCACGTGTCCACCTGACTGCGCCGATGGAAAAAATTCATTCGTATCTTCTCAACTTACTTGGAATTTTCGTTTCTCCCAATCTCTTGGTGGCAAAAATTTGGCTCAAGTGAGGAGCTAATTATTGAAACTAACGCAAATTTCGAACAGCTTGGTAAGGCTTAGTTTTCTGAAGAAATGGAAAAGCTATTACGGAATAAATGTAATAAGTTACAAGGAGAATAGATTGAAAATAAAACAATTTTCTGCCAAAAAATTTGCTTTCTTGTCTAGGTTCACTAACTATGATCCGCTCTTGTGTTTTATCCTATTTATCTGTTGGAATCCTGAAAAGTTAACTACCTAGTCGGTTATTTAGTTTATGTAAATTCTGTTTCAAAACAAAACGAAGCTCGTGCTGTGTTAGTAATTTGGTTTGTCAAAAGATTGTTAAAGTCTAAAGGGATAAGTGAAATTAGATGCTGATTTACCAGGAACTCGCATTCGCCTCGATTGAATTGATTTCGAACGTAGAGATGCGATAAATTAGAACAAATCGAGTCGAAGTAAAAGCTTTTCGGAACATTAGCTGTGGAAGAGGGAAGTCATATAATAAGATTTTGCGAGAAAAGAAAATACTTTAACGAGTATGCAAATAGACAAAATTCACTGATCTATTGAATTAATTTACGAATTCACTTGTTATAAATTTGTTAAAACTTAATTAACATACATTCATTTCACTAAAAATAACCCATGGATCAAGCACACACGGGACAAAGTTAGACTATTTACACACGTCTTATAAATGATATATTTTAAACACATTGCGTACATACGATTAACAAATTAATGTATTATGTCGTTAACTACAGCAATTCTAGTTCCAACCTCTGTCCCTCAAGGTCATGTCCCAATTCGTCCAACATATTCTTCTTTTTCATTGCTTACCTCACAGCTTCGATTCACAATTTATGAGACCGTCCTCTTTTACTTTTTTTTTATTGGTTTCCAATTGAATATAATTTTAGTCGATCTAATTCATTCGTTTATCACGAATGTCTAAAGTACAAGGGTGGACTGGAAAATTAGTGGAATTACGGATAGACTGCGCAGTTTCAGTTTGTTTTTATAGTACACCGGAAAGTTGCCACCCTAACGATCTCAGTTGTTAAATTTCAGAGAGCTTCGTTTAATCATAATAATATTAATAGTGATAATAATAGTAATATTAATAATAATAATAATAATAATAACAATAGTATATAAACAATAATAATCCATGCCTTTACATCCCCTAACAACTCAACGCTATAGGCGACATGACACACCATGACTTATTGTTACACCTGCTCTCGTGGTGCGACTTAATAGCCTTGGCTGTCAGCATTCGCTTAAACGGGAAAATCAAAATATGAAAAACCTCCCCGAACAGCGAGCTGTTAGACTTGATCTATTGACCCGCGACATAATAAGGCAGTAACTTACTACATAGCTATCAGTAGGCTATTAGTTTTGCTGTAACAACGAGTTTTTGACGAGATGGGCGGCGGTGAATTTCGTGCTGTAATTAAGTACTTATTCTTCAAAGGTTTATCAGCAACAATTATTCGTAGTGAGATGAATGATGGTTTGGAGAACTGGCTTTTTCATTTTCCGCTGTCGATCAATGGGTTCGTCAGTTCAAATGTGGTCGTACAACCGTTAAAGACACACTACCTTGTGGATTTCTGAAATCTGCCACTCTATCAAAAATTGTTAATAAAGTGCATATTATGGTGTCAAAAGATAGCTGTCTGGGAGGTGAGTGTGCATTAAAAGTTGTTGCCAATGCAAATTTATTTCGAGCGTTTGTAGCGTTTCCTGAAAAACAAGCTAGATTTTATGCGCTGATTTATCAGAACAGCTGAGACCTGAATTTATTATTATCCGCTCGAAACTAAACAACAATCTAAACAAAGGTGACAGTTCTCTTCCATCAAAGAAAGTAATGGCTGCTCCATCTGTGGGAAAGGTTACATCTTCCATTTTTTTGTATACAAAAGGTATTCTTCTTGTTGATTACCTTCCACAAGGCAAAACCGTCTCGTGCACATATTCCGCGAGTCTTTTAGAAAAATCAAAACAAAAAATTAGTGATGAGCGTCCTGGGGTTTCCATGAAAAGCATTATTTCCTTTCCTTATATTTTATTTTGTTATCATTATAAGTTTTTACCTCTTTTTTCTTTTTTGTCTTAGTTATGTCTATCAAATAATTTTATATTTCATTTCCTTCTTTATTAATTAGATTACTGTCATGATAGTTATTATTTATTGTATAGATTTATATACCATATGTTTGTAAACATGCGGGTTATAGGCGATAAAATATTCACTTGATCGATTATAAGTCACACCTTGTTCCATCTCTAGCGATTGAACCGAGCATTAACCATTGCAATTGTTTGATCATCTCCAATAGAGGGGAGGAGAGTAGGGATTTACGTTCACGTATTTAATGTACACAACATGATTCAGTGATTACCAAGAGTTAGCGATGATAAATAATATTCAACGTCAACATGACAATGTAATACTCAAACACAAACATTAAAACAAATACTTCGTACAAATATTATGAAATTAGCTAATAATGTTAGCAACTCAGTTTGTAATATTATTGGGTAGTTTGTTCGAGGATTGTAAGGATGGGTTTCGATAAGACGGTTCAATTGAGCCGTTTAGATTTCGCATGTTGATCTGATAATTTATGAATAGATGATCAAAATAAAGCAGCAGTTAGCACGGAATACGAGGGTGGTCCCATAAGTAGCCGGCCTGACCTAGAAATGGCGATAGTTGTTTGAAAAATATCACTGTATTAGAAAGCACATAATCTACAATATAAAGCATATGTTTCAAGTTTGAAGACGCCACGTTATTAAGTATTTGCTTGGCAGCCATAGATATTGAACATTTTCAGTGAATTTATAAAAATGGAGAAAATTGGTCATCGTTACGTGATACAATACTCTTGGAAGGCCTCAGCCTAGCCGATATAAAAGCTGAACTGGATTCTACTCTGCGTGAGTCTGCTCCTTCGCTTACAACAGTGAAATATTTGGTAGCGGAGTTTAAATGAAGCCGTACAAGCGAGCATCGCTTACTTCAGAATGGTGAAGAAAATCCACAAGCGGTACTGGATGATCGTCGACTGAAAGTGCGCGAACTAGCAGACATAGTAGGCATTTTAAAAAATGCGGTACATCGCATATTATCTGAAAATTTGGACATGATGAAGGTGTGTGCAAGATGAGAAAAACATTGTCGCGAACATATTTCAATTGAGTGTTTAGCGAAGTTTCACAGCAACAAAGAAGAATTTTTGCGCCATTTCATGACCATTGACAAAAGAGCAATCAAAACAATGGACTCAAAAGGAGAACCGACTCCAAAAATGGCGAAGACCGTTTAATCTGCAGGCAAGGTCATGGCATCGGTTTTTTGGGATGCGCATTGACTATCTTGAAAAATGAAAAACTATCAATGGCGAGTGTTATGCGAACTTATTGCAACGTTTGAGCGAAGAAATCAAGCAAAAACGGCCGTATTTGGCTAAGAAGGAAGTGTTGTTTCATCAAGATAATGCACCAGCTCACAAATCCGTTATTGCGATGGCCAAAACTAAAGAATTAAAGTTCGAATTGCTACCTCATGCATCTGTTAGCCAGATTTAGTTACCTCGGATTATTTTCTATTCCCAAACTTGAGAAAATGGCTCAGTGGTCAAAGATTTTCCAGTGATGAGTGATGTAGGCAGTTAATGGCTATTTTGAGGATCAAGACGTTCTTATTATAAAAATGGTATCGAACTTATTGAACGTTGCTGGGAAAAGTGTATAGAGCTGAAAGGTGATTATGTTGAAAAATAAATATATTTCTTTCTAATATTTTTTGTTTTCTTTGTTGGGTCGGGTACTTCAGGGACCGCCCTCGTATTGCGTTTGTTTCAATAAGAAAATATACCTTCAAAATCACCGTTCTTTGTATTAACAGTAATTTTTGTGAAAAATTCGTATAATTTCCATTTAACATGCAACATTTTAAAATTCAGTTATTGCTTATTTGTTAATATCACGTTTCGTAAATCAAACACGAATTTAAACAATTTATAAAATCGCTTGTGCATAATTAATACGTTGTCATAACAATTAAAAAATCCGAAAATGTTTACTGAAACTAAAAATAAAATTATTTTCATATAGGCAGATATAATTATTTATTGAAACATAAAATGTGCTGGTAATGAATACAAATTCATGAAATATATAATCCCTTCTAAAATAAATAACATGAAAATTTTATATTTAATATATGTATGTATGAAGAAAATTCCACTAAAATAATTTTGTGTATATATGTACATAGATTTGATAGTAATTTTTCATAATCACTAAGGTTGGATATATAACCCCTTTCCACATTAACTTTTGTAATTCTGTATACGCATTTCGACAACTAAGTTGTCATCATCAGCAGACAATTGCAAAGTGTCGCACCTGGTAATTGTCTGCTGATGATGACAACTTAGTTGTCGAAATGCATATACAGAATTACAAAAGTTAATGTGGAAAGGGGTTATATATCAACCTTAATGATTAAGTTAATCAATCACAGGCTCCATCAAATTCAAAGTAATTTTTCATCTAAAAAGAAACAAAAAATATTTAATATAGAATGAAAAAGTAATGCACCAGTGTTCATGTTTTCAGACATTTTTTTGAAATTAATTTTCTCTCTATATGCACGCGAAAATTAAACTAAAGAACACTATTTATTCAAAGAACTACAAGCTCACGAGAGATGTCCATAAAAGTTCCGGAACCATAATAAGTTTGAAGAGATCTTATCTGCACAAATAGGATATTATGCCTTATCGAAGTCGATGTAACAATGTAGTGCATTCGACTAAATCGCAAATTGACGCGGAAGAGGGGAAAAGCGAACTGGGAATTTAGGACGATGATTAAATTCTACGAGAATAGAAATCAATGATGCACCGACTTGATGAAGTCATACTCCAACATCAAACGAACACGTCCATTGAACTTGAAAGACGAATATTAAAAGCTTTCACTTTGTAACATAGCTTACAAGTTAGTCTAATAACTACAAAATTTTATGATAATTAACTAAAATACTGGTATAAGTATGGTTTTTGGATATACTAACACTAATTATAATTTGATCAATAAGGTTGATATATAACCCCTTTCCACATTAACTTTTGTAAATTTTGTATACGCATTTCGACAACCAAGTTGTCATCATCAGCAGATAATTTCAAAGTGTCGCACCTGGTAAAACACGGCGAAAAAACAATTGTACGAAAATCAAACTCCGTACGCGATCCACACCGCTCAAAACCAAGATGTACACTGTCCCCACAGAAATTATCTGCTGATGATGACAACTTGGTTGTCGAAATGCGTATACAGAATTTACAAAAGTTAATGTGGAAAGGGGTTATATATCAACCTTATTGATCAAGTCAATCAACCACAGGCTCCATCAAATTCAACTAATTATAATATTTAATTTAGCTCCTTTTCAAATTGATTTATAAATACAATATATCAATACCAGCTAGTTAAAAAAAACCCCAAAAGTGTTTTCAAGTCCGATTGAAAAAAAAAACTACTGGAATTCGACACAGATATTGTGAGATCTTTGAAATTGAAATTCGAACACGCCTATCACAGAATACACGCCGATTTTGCCATAAAAAGTTTCTTCAAAATGGATCTCTAAATGTTGATCAGAAAAAGAAGAATACTGGCCACGTCGCGATCAATCTGTACTCGGTTTGAAAATTATGCTGTCTTTTTATGCTGTGCTGTTACCTTGGATGAAACTTGGCTATATTTCTACGTTTTAGAAATAAAATAACGATCAATGGAATTGAGTTATTCTTCATGTAGGGTTTTTGGATATATTAACACTAATTATAATATCTAATTTAGCCCTTTTCAAATTGATTTATAAAAATATCAAAGCCAGACACTTAAAAAAAGAAATTATTTAAAAAAATGGAAGCCCAAAAGTGCTTTAAAGTCCGATTGAAAAAAAAAACCGCTGCAGTTCGATGCAAATATTGTTAGGTTTGAAAATTATGCTGTGTTCTTATGTTGTGATGTTACCATGGGTGAAACTTGGCTACATTTCTACCTTTTAGAAATAAAGTAACGATCAATGGAATAGAGTTATTCTTCACTGTTTCAATACCAAAAAAGGTACAGCTTCATTTTTCTTTAGAATTGTCATAGAGTAATCATGATTGCCTCTTTGCACACAAATTGCATGTCTATGGAAAATAATTGAGTTTTAGGCTATCTGCTTCTGGGTTTCCGGGCTGGAACCGTGTCACTAGTATATCTGCCGACGTTTCGTACCCATTTGTATGGGACATCTTCAGGGCTGAACTACTGCACTGAAACTGGTGTAAGTCGATGGGGGACGTGTTTATATATGGATAATGGGTCATGGGTCAATGGAGCGTTACGGTTACGGTTGGGTCGATTAGAGATGCAGGATTGCCAAGCGTTATGTAGGGGGTAGCCATCATCGCGGTTAAGATTATTGGGGTGCTTAAAGATCTCTATAGTTTCACGGATTTTGCGACCATAGAAGTGGTTAGTGCGGGATAGGATCTTGGTTGAATTAAACTGAATATGGTGCCCGGTTTCCAGTCTATGCTCGGCAAGTGCAGAACCGGCTATGCGCGCAGCAACCTAGTACAACGCTCATGTTCAGAAACACGAGTGCCGACAGACCGCTTTGTTTCACCAATATATGCCCTGCCGCATGAACAAGGAATCCTGTACACACCAGCTGATTCTAAAGAAACATGGTCTTTTACGGAAAAGGGGTCAGATAATTTGGAATGGGGTTTGAAGATGGTTTTGATGTTGTTTTTGAGAAGAACCCTACTGATGCGGTCAGTAACACCTTGTATATAGGGTAGGTGGGCTTTAGAGAGGGGGGGGGGAGATGATGTAAGCTGTGTATTAAGTTGTGAGATTTTGATCGGGATTCCTTGAACAACTTCCTCGTTTTCTTAAATTCACAACACGATTCCATAAATTTCACCATGGAGATTGAATCTGAAGGTTCCCTTCCCTTCCTCGACGTCTTGGTAACTCGTCATCTGGATGGTTCACTAGGACATTCAGTGTACCGCAAACCCACACACACTGATCGGTATCTCAATGCCCTCTCCCATCATCATCCTGCCCAGAAACAGGGCGTTATCAATTCCTTAGTCCAAAGAGCTGTCAACATATCTGACCAGCATTCTATATCCCAGGAATTAAGTCACGTTACCAAGGCTCTTATAAATAATAATTTCTCCAACCATAATATTCAGCGAACCATAGATCGACATCTTAATCCCAAAATCTCACAACTTAATACACAGCTTACATCATCTCCCCCCTCTCTAAAGCCCACCTACCCTATATACAAGGTGTTACTGACCGCATCAGTAGGGTTCTTCTCAAAAACAACATCAAAACCATCTTCAAACCCCATTCAAATTATCTGACCCCTTTTCCGTAAAAGACCATGTTTCTTTAGAATCAGCTGGTGTGTACAGGATTCCTTGTTCATGCGGCAGGGCATATATTGGTGAAACAAAGCGGTCTGTCGGCACTCGTGTTTCTGAACACGAGCGTTGTACTAGGTTGCTGCGCATAGCCGGTTCTGCACTTGCCGAGCATAGACTGGAAACCGGGCACCATATTCAGTTTAATTCAACCAAGATCCTATCCCGCTCTAACCACTTCTATGGTCGCAAAATCCGTGAAACTATAGAGATCTTTAAGCACCCCAATAATCTTAACCGCGATGATGGCTACCCCCTACATAACGCTTGGCAATCCTGCATCTCTAATCGACCCAACCGTAACCGTAACGCTCCATTGACCCATGACCCATTATTCATATATAAACACGTCCCCCATCGACTTACACCAGTTTCAGTGCAGTAGTTCAGCCCTGAAGATGTCCCATACAAATGGGTACGAAACGTCGGCAGATATACTAGTGACGCGGTTCCAGCCCGGAAACCCAGAAGCAGATAGCATGGACCACGACCGCGGAAGTCTACGTACCAAATGAGTTTTAGGGTTAGGCCGAAAATTTTTTCCGATGAAAACGTGCTGAAAAATGTAAAATGAAACGTTGGGAGAACGATCCTTCCCAGGACACAGCTCATACGTGGCTATATATATATATATATATATATATATATATATATATTATATATTTATATATATATTTATATATAAATTTTTCGATGAACCTCGTATATAAATAGTAAACATCTGAAGAAAATTCCATATTAAACGTAGGAAATTGATTATGTATTATATTAGAAGGCAAATTAAGTCTTAAGTACTTACTGTTTAACATAATAGTGCTCTTATATGATAATAATTTCAAAGGTATATATTTTAAAGTTCTATAATTCAATACAATGTAGCCACACATAAGTTAGGAACATATTGTAAATACTTGAAGTTGTAAAATTAATGTATTGCGTGTATACGAAAAAAATTTTTATTACAATTATAAATGGTAAATGATATACCCGATTTTTAGCGTTTTCTTCAAAACGAAATGGAAACATCTTTATGTACTGGATACCACATAATTGATGCGTATTCAAGTTTACTTCACACAAGTGTATGTGTAAGTATTTGTTCTTAGGGATAAATTGAAGAGGTCTATGAGGGGCAAGACAATACACTTTTTATATTAATTAACCTGACATGCACACATAACCAGAAGTCATATTACCAGGCCCGTCCGCTTTTTAAGGTGATTTTAAAATAAATCAAAAAATAACAATTTTTAGAGATTTTTAATGCAAAATATATTTTCCTGCATTATTTATAATCTGTTCCCAACGATTTGACAACTGTTTGATGCCCTCCTCAAAAAACTTTTTGTCCTTTGAGCTAAAATACGTTTCGATGTCCTTTTTAAGACCTCTTTTGTAGTTAAATTTTTTACACGAAGATGTGACTGCAAGCCATGAAAAAGGTGATAATAACACGGTGCACTATCAGGAGAGTACGCAGGAAGTGGCATAAGCTCCCAACCGAGCTCCAAAAGTTTGCTTAGCGTTGCTCTTGGCGTAGTCGTGCATTGTCGTGGTGGAATAAAACTTTACATCTATTCACTAAGGATGGCCGGTTATTTAAAAATGGTGCAATGAGAATTGTTGGCAATAATATTCTGCTGTAATTGTCTGGTTCGGCTCCAACAGTTCAAAATAGACGATACCTGACATATCCCACCAAATTGACAGCAGGACCTTCCTTTGGTGATGGCCAGCTCTTGATGTGGGTTCCGGTGTTTTTCCAGCATCTAACCATTGCCATTTTCGAATTGAGTTATTGTAAAGAACCCATTTTTCATCGTCAGTAACAATGCGATCCAAAAACGGTTCATTTTCATAACGCTGTAGCAACTGAGAACACACATTCACTCTCTGTTGCAAGTTTGCTACTGACAATTTGTGAGGCACCCATTTCCCCACCTTTGAAACCTTGCCTAGGTCCTTCAGATGTCTGTAAACAGTTCCATGAGTTGAATTTAACCTTGCGGCTAGCATATTCGTTCTTAAACTTGGTTCCGATTCCACTAGTTCCTGCAAGGAATCCCCATCAAATTGAACTGGATGTCCAGATCGGCGTGCATCCTCAGCTTCCAAATTTGCATCTCGAAATTTGGAAAACCACTTTTGAGCAGTCCTTACATTTATTGTGTTCTTTCCGTGTACCGCGTTTATTTCTGCAACAGCAACTGTTGCTTTTCTTTCGCATTTTAAACAAAAAGTACTAAATATGTCTCTAGTACTCATTTGACGATTCCATTTTTTTTGTCACAAAAACTACGTCTTTACTGCACTTAAGAGACTTCTGAAACGAAAACGAAAAAGTAAAAGAACCAACAGTTATCAGAATAGCAGGGTTTTTTTTTGCCACAGTAGCACACGATCTTATGGACTTACCTGACAGTTTTAAAATGCTTTACGCAGTTTATATCTAATTCAGTTTACACATTAATATGGACAATATTCACATTGGATGATCTGGTACGTAGATTTCCGCGGTCGTGGTGCATACTATGTGCTTCTGGGTTTCCGGGATACAACCGCGTTACTGATATATATGTTTTCAGTGCGACAGACAGTAGCAGTAGTTGAGCCCTAAAGATGTCCCACACGAGCGGGTACGAAACGTCGGCAGTTATACCAGTGACGCGGTTCCAGCCCAGAAGCCCAGAAGCACATAGTATTCACATTAGATGGTTTGGGTCTTGGTCAATATAAGTCTATAGCTTGTAACTCCATCTTTTTCTTTTCGATTGTGGGCTGGTATTATTTTAACTATTGCCAACGTCCTTGTAACAGACGTTTACCAAATAGCTGTGTTATTAAGTGTATTCCAGGAATTAAATTGCAGCATATAGGAGTTGCGACAATACCTTCGTCCGAGCCACAAATTTACAAATTGCGGTTTGGTTGTCACATTAATTTTGGTTATACAAAAGACAGACTTTTAGTTCAGACAATATTGCAGTAATAAAATTAAACTGAGGCGTCGAATATCACGTGAATATAGACCCTAAAATTTAAAATTCCGTAAGTTACATCTTGTGCACATCCAAATAATGTGAAGAGAGAATTGAAAATAGCATGCCTAAGTGCACTCGCTTTGAAATATTGTCCCGTTGCTCTTTATTTGAGGTAACAAAAAATATCATTCTCGTAGGAGATCGTCTGGGGAAATGCTATTATGTTTATTAAAAAATTCTCTACTAACACTTTTAAATTAATGTACACTAACTGCGAGAAGTAGTTTGTACGTCTAGACGTCTCTTTATGAATGCATGATTAAAAGGGCTCGTTGACACGTGATAATTCGGAAGCTGAACTGGTTGGTTGTTCCTAGCTTTTATGTGATGATATCCCGGCATATAAAATATCAAATTATCGCCTGAAATCGAAAACGCTTTTTCTTCTCGAACGCCTTATTACTTATCGAATAAAGGGAATTTGAAGATGCGGATTTTAATTAATGTAATGGAAACGCTTTGCTGTAATGGAAACTGTCTTTATTTAATTTTAAAAATGTAATATTTGAAAATTAAAATAAGGGCTAAGATTTATTTTTTCCCTAAAAAATATCACTGATATTAATAAAAAATATTATTATTATAAAGAAGTGTTTTGATTTAGTTAATCTTACATTACATACAATGGTGGTCTGAAAAGTTTCCGACTTAACAAAGATACAAGACACTTTTTCTTAAAATTTATATTTATTTTTGTACATAGTCTCCTTGTAACACTATATACTTCTTTCAGCGATGCTCCCATCTCTTTAACCCATCCAAATAGTATTCGGCGTTTTTCTCTGCAAAATAATTGTTCACGAAGGTGATTGCCTCCTCATTTGAAGAAAATCTCTGTCTTTCGAGCGCAATTTTTGCATGAGGGAACAAAAAGAAGTCGCTTGGGGCTAGATATGATGAGTAAGGAGGATTGTCAAGCAGTTCAAACCGTAATTCGTGGCTTTTCGCTATGGTATGAGACGACGCGTTGTCTTGATGAAACAGGATTTTCTTTTTCTGCAAATGTGTCCGTTTTCCCACAATTTCTGTCTTCAGCTTGTCAAGTAATGATGCATAGTATGCTCCTGTAATAGTTTTTCCTTTCTGAAGATAATCGATTAAGGTAATTCCATGACTGTCCCAAAAAACAGTCGCCATTACTTTCCCAGTCGGAAAAACAGTCTTTACTTTTTTTGGAGCCGGTCCCCCTTTGCAGTTCACTGTTTGGACTGTGTATCCAAGTTTCATCTACAGTAACTAATCGGCACCTAAACTGCGCCAACAGAGCGTTAGAAATGTTCATTCGAACACGTTTTTCATCTAACGTTAGCAAACGCGGCACTCGATGCCCGGACAGTTTTCTCATGACTAAATCTTGATTTAACATGTGACAAACACGCTCTTTGGACACATTCATAACCTTTGATATCTCTCTCACTTTAATTCGACGGTCGTATAGCACTAATTGGTGAATTTTAGCGATGTTATCGTCAGTAGTTGCAGTTTTTGGACGTGCCGAACGTCCATCGTCTCCCAAGCTCTTACGGCTACGGTTAAATTCTGCTGCCCAAAATTTCACTGTGGTAAATGATGGTGCAGAGCCCCGTATACACAGTCTAACTCGTCTTTGATTTGCATAGGCGTATTACCTTTCAAAAAAAATATTTAATGACAGCTAGATACTCAATTTTTTCCATTTTCACAAAAACACTCACATCGATTCACTCAAACGACTGTTAAATGACAACTGCGCGTCAAAAATATCCGAAACTTTGGTGAGTACCTGACAACAGATACACAACTATATTCCCTAGCTTTTATTGATGTGTCTATCTTCACGTTGAGGTCGGAAACTTTTCAGACCACCGTAGTTATGAATTATCAAGATATAGAGAGTCTGGACTATAACTGGCCCAAATGTATCGAAATGGCTTGGGATTATGTTGAAAAATAAACGCAATTTCAACCAGCAAAGTTCTTTTCATTCTACCGACTTCCCAACCTACCCTCGTATACAGTAAATTGCAAAAAGCCTTAATCAGTTAGTATTTCTATAACATTGAAAAATATTTGAATTTCTTGACTTATATGAGCGAAGAGCGGCCAGGTTCTATTAGTGTTTCATTTCAAATTTAACAGTATATATACTTACTTTCCATTATAGATTTGAAATATTGCAATTTATTTTAATCTTCTTAATAAAGTGCTAAAAATTTGAATATACAGAAGGGAAATACAATTTCATTTTAAATTGGCGTTTAATCTGCCCTAAAACAAAATATATGCAAAGCCGCACAAATATAATTTAAGCTAACTACTTTAGCGCAGATTTTACTTTATTTAATGAAATTTGAATGAATTTCTGCTTGCTTCTGTGAGAGCTTAAAAGCTCCACTTGTTCGATGATGTCCATTTGACAATATTGAGGATCTAATAAGGTCCATCCATTAAGAGCTTTACCGATTAATGGATTAATCATTTTGAAATGTCGTTTAGCAAGAAACTCAGTTGATAAAATATTGATTTCACATGTGTATTTCGATGTATGCATGTACGTATCAAAAGGTAGTGAAGTATTATCATTAACATGACTTATTTAATCAATATTTCTGTGTTAAATATTATTTTTAACTTCCATGTACATACATATTTCTATTTAAACTAACCTCACAAGTTTAAACGCTAATTGAAAATATGATAAAGTTATTTACTTTTATCCACAACGTACAATTCTAAGATAATTTTCTTTATTGTAGGTTCTTATTTTGAATCTAACACATGTTTTAAATATCGGCTTTTTTGAATTGAAATAGACAGTAAAAAACTTGTGCTTTACTCAATAAATAATTTTATGCCATTTAATATTTGATGATTTCGGGCGTATGAGAGCAGCGACTGGCCCGAATATAGCGCAGTTTGGAGGCCCAATTTTGGACTAGGGCCGCATTTCGGTAATAATACTGCGAACGTCGTCTTCTAAATGGTCTAATATTGCTGGCTTGTTCACATTGGCTAAGGACTCCCCAGAGAAAATAATCTAGAGACGTGTTTTATTTTTATTTATGTTAATCATGGGTGTTAGTATCGAAAAGATGAAATAGTAGCTGTGAAAGAGAACTATACGTCCGTCTCTCGGATCAAAATGAACCCACTAACGTCACATTTTAGATACTATCTATAGAACACTTCTTGACATTAAGGAAGTGTTACGTACATTAGTGCTGTTAAGCTTCGCATATATAATCATTTTTTATATGATGCTTTTAAATTAATTTATTTTAATTTAAATACAATTTGATTTTGAATTCATAAATTATTATTTATTACTTAGACATTCCTTGTGTTATATTCAGATGCGAAATCTTTTTGTTTTGGTCACGTACGGTCAGACTGTAATAAAACAAACCGTTGTCGTTTTCTAGGAAGCCAAATACCTAGAACTTTTCAAACATTTTCTTGGAATAGTATCAGCAACTTTGCATTGACTCACATTCAATACTAATTCTATTTTATTGATTTCTAAATTCAATTAGAGATTCAAATATTAATCCTTCTCTTTTTTCACACAGAATATACATCTATTATTCTCTCTAGATATCTGTCTGTTTGACACTTACATTTATATTGATATCGAACTTTTATTTTATGCTAATTTTTAGGAGCGCCTAATTTTTAGCATGCCTATTCTCTCGTCTCATTGATTAGTTCAAACGTGACCAGCATCCTACCCTTCAGCTTACCGCTTCCTTTCTTAAAAGCCCCAGCTTGTAAGAAAAAACACACTTCTACTGCAGCCATGACCAACGCTACACGCGTCCCTTCATGAGCTTGTGCAGTTAAGTTTTACACACACATGCAGTGTCCATGTGTTTAGTTTGCGGTTGTAAAATATACATAGCATCCTGACCCAGAATATATATCGTTATACGTATTGTTTGATACATATTTTAATTTAATTCTTTTAATACTTTCTTCCACAGCTTTGTATCACTCGAATTACTTTATTACTTTTATTACAGCTTTGCCATTACGTTAATCTTGTTTTATCTATTGCTCTCGATCTTATTAATTATCTTTATTTAGATATCAGCAAGCTTTAATAATTATTTTAAATTAGCGAACAAAATTTTAAGGGCAATCTTCTTGTTTTATTTCTGCTACTAATCTGTCTTTCACAGTAGCACATGTCCTGTACTTTTGGTACTCATTGTAACCATTTATTAATTATTAGCTCTAGCAACTTATTTTCTTATTTGCATTTATTACAGCGCTTAATGGAGTCAGATACGCACTCCTAATTAATTTACTAACCACTACGTGCAAATGAATATTTTCTATTAAATAATATTACCTGTATTATTTATTTAGATTAATTAAGCGGATATTTAACACCTTAACACCCTTCATACCAGGAGGCAATAGTGCTTTCATTACGATCAAAGAGGTGGGCGTATAGTTCTCTCTAATTATTATTTTATCTTTTCTATATTTGCATCTACATGTACCAACAAAGTTCAGATTTCCTGACGGACTCCAGAAATTGGGTGAAACCTCTCGGAATCGTGAATTTGCTGGCAACGTTTTAGCTGCCTACGTAGCCTTATCTTCAATAATTTAATACAGCTGCCAATTGTGATAATAAAACTTGCGTGAAATGGTTACTTTTAGTGACGGCATAAGACTTTTCAAGAAGGAATCTGGAAGAGAGCTCCAGAGAACTGAACGTAGTTTACCAGAAGAGTAAAAAATATTTTTTTACAATCCCAGAGACATGGCCTAGAGAGAGAATCCGTTGGTTACCTTAACATCATCTGATTGTTCGTCCAGCGTTAGGCACTTTTTGAGTAAAAACTTTGTCTATTGAGTTACTCACTTTATTTACCACAACTAATATCTTATGACTTCTTGCTCTTCCACTAAATTTGTTTGACGAATAAAGGAAAGCAAATCGACACAACTAAAAGCATTTAAGCTGCGATTGTCGCCAGTATTACGATGGTGGTCACATAAGTAGCCGGTCTGACCTAAAGATGGCGGTAGTTGTTTGAAAAATATCACTGTATTAGAAAGTACACAATCTATAAAGCATATGTTTTGAGTTTGAAGACGCCACGTTGTTTAGTATTTGTTTGGTAGCCATCAATAGTGAATATTTTCTGTAAATTTGTAAAAATGGATAAAATTGGTCATTGCTACGTGATACAATACTTTTATTTGAAAGTTCTCAGCCCAACCGATATAAAAGCTGAATTGGCATAGTTTAAACGAAACCAGTATCGCAGTGGTCGACCAAATGAGGTGACGACTCCAGAAATGGTGAAGAAAATCCATAAAACGGTACGGGATGATCGTCGATCGAAAGTGCGTGAGTTAGCAAACAAAGGCATTTTAAAAATGCGGTACATCGCATATTATCTAAAAATTTGGATATAAGAAAGCTGTGTGCAAGATGGGTGCCGCATTTGCTCACACTCGAGCAAAAACAGTGTCGTGAAGATGTTTCAATTGAGAGTTTAGCGAAGTTTCACAGCAACAAAGCAGAATTTTTGCGCCGTTTCATGACCACGTATCAAACATGGGTCCATCACTTCACACCCGAGACAAAAGAACAATCTCCAAAGAAGGCAAAGACCGTTTCATCTGCAGGCAAAGTCATGGCATCGGTTTTTTGGGATTTTTTGGGATGCGCTTGGAATAATTTCCATTGACTATATTGAAAAAGGAAAAACTATCAATGGCGAGTATTATGCGAACTTATTGCTACGTTTGAGCAAAGAAATCAAGCAAAAGCGGCCGCATTTGGCTAAAAAGAAAGTGCTGTTTCATCAAGACAATGCATCAGCTCACAAATCAGTTATTGCTATTGCCAAAATTAATGAATTAAAGTTTCAATTGCTACCTCATCCATCCTATTCGCCAGATTTAGCTCCTCGCTTTATTTTCTGTTCCCCTTGAAAAAAAAAATTTTCCAACGATGAAGAAGTGATGTCGGCGGTTAATGGCTATTTTCAGGAGCAAGACAGTTCTTATTATGAAAAGGGTATCGAACTTTTTGAACATCGCTGGGAAAAGTGTATAGATATGATGGTAATTATGTTGAAAAATAAATATATTTCTTCTTCTAAGAGTATATAAACAGAAGTAATTAATTTTGTCGATTACCACTGATCTACGACTTATAAAATCCAAAAAAAAAAGATTATTTTTGACATGCGTGTATATCTTCTCCAAAAAACAGGTCGATCTGTATATAACTTCTCTACAAAATATATAATTCGCGCTAAACGTTCCAAGCGTATGAAACTTTTTTCTCCTGGCTGATCGCCGATTTAAATTCATACACACCTTTTCCGAAACTTTCTTCTCACTTCTTGAAAAAAGAGTAAAAGTTTAGAAAGTTAAAGTCGGCTCTTAGATTTTAGTCCACAACTTTAGTTCGGGAAACACTTGTTTCTATCAAGCTTTCCCCGTAAGGTTGGTAACTTAGAGATTGAGTTTAGACTTCCTATAGTTGGGCTTTTTTTTCTATTTATATTATTTTTTAATATTTTTTCCTTCAAGTTAAATAAGTTGCCTTTAAAAATGAATTCTTCAATTTTATTTTAAAGCATTTTTTAACTAATTAGCATCACTTTAGTGCGCAATACATAAATTCTACTATAATATTGTAAACACCATCGACGAAAAGAAAACAAATGCTAAATTATATTGTAAATATTGCTGGGCTTATAGCCTCGCGCATGTTACTATATTGGTGCACAATTTGGACACATTTCTAGTAACAATAAACAACAAAATGCTATAAAAATTGCTCTTTCTGTGCCGACTAAGGTTTTCGCATTACATTTGGCCTCTTTCATCACAATGAGAAGTTGGATGTATTCTTAGAGGGAGAATAATTTCTTAATGTGTTATGGAAGGGTCATAATTATTTTAAAAATGTAAGGGATGAATATAAGCACATGGACATCTCCAGTATACTTGTTGAAGAATTCAAAATTTTTCAAATATCTCTTTATTGGACTGATGTAATCTTCCATTTGCTTATGATGTTTCATCGAAAATCTAAACAGATTCTTCAGAAAGTCTCCAAAGATTGACGTTATTGCCTTCTTCCTGCTGTGGTATATCTTATTTCTTAGAAATGAAGTGATGAAGTAACGATAGATTTGCGAGACAGTTTAGTGAGGAAGCACTGTTAAATATAAACGTCTATAAATGGTGTAAAAAAATATATTAAAGAAACATAATTTGGATTAAACTCCGGAACGGTGAACCAGGGCTTAATTTTGTCATTAGATAGAAACAGAAACTAGACAAGACTGCAATAATTTTCGGTGAATAGAAATGTTAGATGTATTATGAACTAGCAAAGATTATCAGAAGCCGTTTCAACAAATATTATGACGAGCTTACGGGAGTGTGTCAAACGAGATTTAAAGCAGGGCGATCGACGATAGATCATGTTTTTATTGCGAAATATCTTAAAAATAATAAGCATGAACCTAAGTTTGCATATAATAATCATAGATTAAAAACAAGCTTAATGTTCAATCAAAAGAAAGAAGACCGATAATTCAATAGAAAAGTTGGAAATATCAGGTAAATTGATGAAAATAGTTGAGATGATCTGTCGAAAAACAGAAAATTAAATAATCTTGGAAAGAGAAGTAGCTAAAGAATTTCCAGTAAAAAAAAATTGAGAGAAGATCCCTTATCAACAGCCAGTGTCCTTTAACTTGATGCAAGAAGTTATTTTGAGAGAAAGCAGCCTAAGAACAAAAGACTTCACATATGGAAGCATACATCAATACCCAGCATATGTTGATAGGGTGAAAAATGGAATTAAAGGAGAACTAATATATATATTTAAATTGCTGGCAAATGAATAAGGACTAAAAATTGTCGAAAATAAAACGGAAAGATCATGAAAAACGATCTACGGAGTATAGGAGTAGCTGATTGGAAAGAAGGGACCAAAGAGAGAAAAAATGTCAAAGAAAAGAGAAAAAATTCAAAGTCAAAGACTATTAGTACTGTAGTTTTGGTTTATAATATATATGTATGTGGTGCAAAGCCTTTGAAGATGGCCAACAAAGCATATGGAGGACGAATAGCATTCTTAGTGTACAAGATTATAGATGGCTTTACAGGCTTATAGATGCCTTTTGTGGCAATTGATTACTGAGTAATGGCGACATCTTCAGTCCAACGTTTAAAATATAATAATGATCTCAAAGAAAAGGTAGTGCGAATATTTCTAAAACGAGTATCAATTAGTAGCTTCTCTTACTTGTTTCTACAACTACATGAAGTAGACAAATAGAGCAACAAGCTATTTAGAAAGTAACATAAGAACCAAAGACTTCATATGTATATGGAAGCAGATGTCAATGCGTGGCATATGTTTGATGATAAAGTGGCTATGGCAATATCGAGCGAAGAATGAGCAAATATATTTAAACTGTTGGAAGAGGAAGCAAATTAATATGGACTAAAAATTAAGGAAGATGAAACGAAATACATTCTAACGAAACATTATGAAAAACGAGAGGTCAAAGATTTAATCATAAATTGTGCAAGCAGAGGGTTAAGCAGATAAATAAAGGATTGTTAGCGTGAAATGTTTCCGCTTTCATGTCCTTCGCAACATAACATAATCTTTGGACTATTTTGACAGCAAAAATTTGGACAAGTCTTGAAAGCTATTTTGACTATTTTTTAGCATCATAGCCGACTTTTTGTGGCAAGTTACTTACTTATTATACCATTGGTCCGGACATCAAATCCGATGGTTCGTTGCTCGTTTAAGTGAATGCTGACTGACAAAGATCTAATGGCCAATACAGGCGATAGAGAGATCCGGTTTGAAGCAGCATAACTGACGTGTTATGACGCTTAAATGGACATTAAAAAAAGTCTACATTTGACAGTCGATTTCGGAGTTAACGGACCAAAACGTGCATTTTTGACCAAAAGGACACGAATATCTCAGGAACGAAAGGGGACATCGACTTCCGGTTTGAAGTAACGTAAGTGCCATGCCATGTTGTTTACGTGAATATAAAAAAAACTATCACTTGATAACTAGAAAGTAAGTTTCGGAGTTATTGGTTTAAAACTAGCATTTTTAACAAAAGAAGGCGAATATCTCGAGAACGAAAGTAAATATACTGTACCGGTATTTGTGACGGAGCCTGTGGTTGATTAACTTAATCACTGAAGGTTGATATGTAACCCCTTTCCACATTAATTTTCGTATTCTGTATACGTATTTCGACAACTATAGTGCCGTATCTGGAACACTATGGCAAAATACACATACGAAAACAAATTCCGCACATGATCTGTTCATAGCCAAAACGCACACTGTGCTGTTTGGTTTTCAACGGTACAGATACAAATGATTTTCATTTTCATCCGACAATTATTAAATCAATCAATATTCAAATATGGATAAGGTATGTTCCCATTAATCAGCAGCCCGGAGGCAGCAAAAGAATAAATTCAATAATAACAATAAAAACCACAGCGACTAGCGCATAAAGTAATATTGTAGATATGTAGGTGAATCTATCCGGAACTTCAAAAATTACAGAAAACTGACATTTGTAGTTTGGTAGTGATTTTATGTACATAAAGTTTGCTACGCGCTTGTCGTATACTGCTAGACTCAGGGGGCTAAATAGTCGGAGATTGATATGCATACATAGCACGAAGAGAAAATAATGGCACACGCAAACTCTCTTGGTAGGCTGTAGCTCTATTAACCTACTAAGTTGTCCAAGAATTCCCTTAACTATATACAGTGCTACAAAAGAACGCTCAGTCTATGGACTAATACTTTATGTAAATAATAAGTCGTTTAACAAGTTATAAGCAATATTTCAGTGTTAAAATCAAATAACGTATTTCAAACGGATCGTTCTCCCTGTATATATATATATATATATATATATATATATATATATATATTACTCAGAACTATATATATTTAGTTCACAATAATAATACAGTCTTAAGAGTGTTATTTAAATTTCAGTACAAATGACGTGTAATCTTATAAGATAATCTCGACATACTTCAGAGAAATCGCATACTGTATATTACAATCTTCCGATATTGATGAATGTCTCAAACAAAATTACTAACGGAATATTTTTAACGTTTAACTGTACGTTACCAATGTTATGTGTTAATTATTAATTCAGTGATACTAAAAATTCTTGAGTGGTAAATAGTAATTGTGTCTACCTGACCTTATCCTTTGCGCTTCGATCATTAAAAATTTCTGTTGCTAGGCAGGCGCCGGTTCACGCATAGACAGACAAGCTGATAAGACAATATAAACGAACGAAAAGACGGCACCAAAAAGAAAGTAAATAACGAAAGAAAGCAAAGAAAGAAAAAACCCTAAAAGAATACATCTCAATCAGAACATGCACATGCAAATGACGCTAATGAAAGACATACCTACGTTGCTGGGCGAGTTCTATTATCTTTTCCAAGCGGGAATATTCTCTAAGATCGCCAACGACCGGATGATTACATTAATTCAAAATTGCTTAACGTTTGATGAAACTAAATCGAAATGAAACGATATATGAACATACATAAATGAGAAAATACACAAACTATACACGGTTTTGGAAAATAAAATTAAATATGGGGAAAATGGAAATCGAACCGTAACAAGTTTTGCGCTAAATAATCACATTACCCTAGGCTTTTAAATTAGTAGAATAATTTTGACTATTATTAGTAAAAATTTAATAATGTCATTGTTACCTTCATCAAGCATTCTAAACTAGCGCTAACTTAAAAAAAGCAAAAAGTGTGTCGGCGAAACTTTCTTTTAAAATATTAAATCTCAGAATTCAAATTACTGTAAGAAAATTAAATATTCTACAGAAAACAGTATGCAAAGTGCAGTGTGCACATCTCAATCAGGACACGAGGATAGTTTGACAAGTAGTAAAAATGACACATAGGTGGCGCTTCAATTGGTAAAACAAATGTAAACATGTAAATATATGTTTACATTCCGATATTTATATAAATCGGTTGATTAGTTTATTTTTGAGAGCTGATTGAAAAAGCAGAGTATCGTGCGGTGATTAAATACTTGGTAATTAAGGGTACGAAAGCTACCGAAATAAAAGATGAGTTATGGGAAATATTAGGTGAATCTGCTCCATCATCCGCCACAATAAGTAGATGGGTAAATGAATTTAAACGTGGTAGAACAAGCTGTGTTGATGAAGCGCACTCTGGAGCACTCAAAATCGTGACTTCTAAGGAAATGATTATAAAAATCCATAATATTATTACGTAGGATCGACGACTCAAAGCGAGAGAGATAGCAGACATGGTAAACATTTCAACATAACGCGTACACCACACTTTAACGAAAGAATTGGGTCTTTCAAAGCTTTCGGCAAGATGGGTGCCAGGTTTGCTTACGACTGATCAAAAGTTCACTCGTTTGCGCATTTCCAATGAGTGTTTGGACTTTTATAAGCGGAATGCGGTTGATTTTTATAGGCGATTTGTTACTCGCGATGAAACTTGGATACACTACAGTACACCCGAAACTAAACAACAGTCGAAACAATGGTTAGAACGTGGTTCTGCACCTCCAAAGAAAGTGAAACCACTTTATCGGCAAACAAGGTGATGGCATCAATTTTGTGGGATTCAAAGGGCATTTTGCTCATTGATTACCTTCAGAAAGGTTCCACAATAAACGAACAATATTATGCAGAACTTCTACAAAAATTAAAAGTTGAGATTCGTGCTAAACGGCCAGAAATGGCAAAGAAAAAGATTCTGTTTCACCAAGACAACGCTCCCTCGCATACCAGCACAGTTGCGATGTCCAAAATCCACGAGTTGCATTTCCAATTAGTACCGCATGCGCTTTATTCGCCGGATCTATCCCCTTCCGACTTCGACTTTTTCCAAAATTGAAAACGGCACTAGGTGGAAAGAAATTTTCGTCTAAGAACGAGCTTATCATCTTCGTAAATGAGTATTTCGCAAGCCTTCTGGAATCGCATTTTAGAGATGACATAAGGGCATTGGAGCACCGTTGGAATAAATGTATTGCTCTTTTAGGAGAATATATTGAAAAATAAAAATTATTTTGTATTTAAAAAATTCGTTTTTCTTTTCCATTCTCACTACTTGTCAAACTACCCTCGTATATGCAAAGGACCCTGATGAAAGACATACATTTTCTAACATCGCCAACGGCCGGATGATTACATCCATTCAAAATAGCTTAATACAGTGTCACTCGAATATATGAGAATATACTAATGCGACATTTGATGAAACTACAATACATCGAAATAAAACGATATATGAACATACATAAATAAATAAATATACTATTCAGGGTTTTGAAAAATAAAATAAAATTGGGAGATGTAAAGACATGGGCTGTTATTATATTATAAACAATCGTTTGACGTATTGATGTTAATATATGCTTTGACACTTTAACCACTTTTTCTTTCTATTGTTCCTAGATGCAACCATTTACTTTTAATATCGTGAATACTTCTTTTCGTCACGAATCTATCACATAATCTCAATATTGACCATCCTCTCCGGAGCAATGTGGATTATTTTAATTTTTTTCTTATTTTAATTTCGGTACAATGACTTGTTAATAACTATTTTAACATGAAACATTTAACGAAGCGAGGGCCAGATTGAAACTGAATCATCTTAATTATTCTACTTTTTGTTACGATACTACGAGGTCTAGCTATCAATAATACTCATATAACTTAGGACATCTCAGTGTAAAAATATATTTCTGTGCTAAATTTATTTTTTTACTATCTGATTCTGGGTTTCGTACCCATACAAATAGGTACAAAACGTCTGCATATATACAAGTGACGCGGTTCCAGCCCGGAAGCCCAGAAGCAGATAGCATGGACGACGACCGCGGAAGTCTACGTACCAGATTATTTTTTTACTATTTCTTTAAAATAGATTCTATCTGAACATATTTGATGCTAGAGAAAAAATGATTAAACACACATTTCATCAAAATGTTACCGACTACCTACACTGCCTGAAGGAGGAAAAATGGAATTATAAAAAGAAGAAAATATATTCTAAATTTTGTACTAATTTTATCCAAAAATTATTACCACATAACTACTTAATATATTTTGGAAAAATTTCGCTTTTATTTCGTTCTATCTGGCCGTACAATTGTACTTCTCGAAATATCGTTAGTCCAGATCAAATTGTGTCCTTTACTGCCAACTCAATATCGTTGATGTAATCTTTCCAGTGTTAATTGGGTCAAGCACTCAGAGTCGGGAGCCAACTACCTCGATCAGTAGTTCGTGCTAGGAACATACGTATGTTTATTAAAGGGGCATGTGAATAGAGCACGAATGCACATGAATGTATAAGAAAACCATTATCCTGAAGTTAATCAATACCATGTAATGTGTGGTTATAATTTATCTAGTATAAATATATTAATCGTAAGATATATATATATATATAATATATTCAAAAATATTGACCTAAAAGCTATTAAAGAGGATTAAATTAAAGCTTTTTTATAAAAGCCTGTTATAATTTGAAGAATATACGAGGTGGTCCCAGAAGTACCCGACCCTACAAAGAAAACACAAAAGTTTTGGAAAGAAATATATTTATTTTTCAACATAATCTCCTTTCAGCTCTATACACTTTTCGCAGCGATGTTCAATAAGTTCAATACCCTTTTTATAATAAGAACTGCATTGCTCCTCAAAATAGTCATTAACTGCCGACATTACTTCTTCATCGTCGGAAAATCCTTAACGACTGAGCCATTTTTTCAAGTTTGGGAACAGAAAATAATCCGAAGGGGCTAAATCTGGCGAATAGGGTGCATGAGGTAGCAATTCAAACTTTAATTCATTAATTTTGGCCATTGTAATAACGGATTTGTGAGCTAGTGCATTGTCTTGATGACACAACACTTTCTTCTTAGCCAAATGCGGCCGTTTTGCTTGATTTCCTTGCTCGAACGTTGCAATAAGTTCACGTAATACTCGCCGTTGATAGTTTTTCCTTTTTAAAGATAGTCAATGAAAATTATTCCACGCGTATCCCAAAAAACCGATGCCATGAGCTTGCTTGCAGATGAAACAATCTTCGCCTTCTTTGGAGCCTGTTCTCACTTTTGAGTCCATTATTTTGATTGTTCCTTTATCCTGGGTGTGAAGTGATGGACCCATATCTTGCACACAGCTTTCTCATGTCCAAATTTTCAGATAATATGCGATGTACGGCACTTTTTGAAATGGCTACTATGTCTGCTAGCTCGCGCAGTTTCAATCGACGATCATCCAGTACCGCTTTGTGGATTTTCTTCACTACTTCTGGAGTCGTCACCTCCTTTGGTCGGCCACTGCGACGCTCGTCTTGGCAGCTCGTACGGCCTCGTTTAAAGTCTGCTACCAAATATTTCACTGTTGTAAACGAAGGAGCAGACTCATCCAGAGTAGAATCCAGTTCAGCTTTTATATCGGTTGGGTTGAGGCCTTTCAAATAAAAGTATTGTATCACGCAATGATGACCAATTTTCTCCAGTTTTACGAATTCACTGAAAACGTTCTACCAAACAAATACTAAACAACATGGCATCTTCAAACTTGAAATATATGCTTTATAGATTGTGTACTTTCTAATACAGTGATATTTTCTAAACAACTAACACCATCTCTAGGTCAGGCCGGGTACTTACGTATAATAAACTATTATATCGTTTTAACAAATTAGGATAATAGCAAAAGTTTAACGAACTATTTTAAAAAAGTTCGGTTTTCTCTGCCACAGACTGTGTATATTATATTAATATTTTGTTTTCTATTTAGCTATCCCAGGTTAATCAGTAAATATATTGTATTTGGGTTATATTGAAAGAATTCTACATAAAATTGTTAGAAATCTGTAAATACATTTTTAGTTATAAAACGATGATGTTTCAATAAAATATTTCATTAATTGTTGATAGCAGGCTATGACTGTGGTGTTTGTATTGCCTACTATACTAGAAAGTGTACAGTTATTATCACAAAAAGGTTTACGATCTAAATCGCTATTGTTGCTATATATTTTTTGACAGAGAGCTCTTGTGTGTTTCGTTAAAAAAGAAACGGATAATGATATGTATAGTGTGCAATTCAAATGGCACAGGAGTTAGTTTCGACTGGATAACAAAAATCTCCAAGCAACTTTATTACTTGCCGCGTATTTAAGGAACGAATTTTCACACTGCATGTTGCATACTGTCTTCTATAGAATATTTAATTTTATTAACGTAATAAAGCGACTTATCTTTTGCTTTTTTTAAGTTAGTGCTAGTTTATAGTGCTTGATGAAGATAACGATGAAATTATTAAATTTATATTAGTAATAGTTAAAATTATTCTTCTAATTGAAAACCCTAGGGTAATGTTATTATTTGGTGCAAAACTTGTTACGGTTCGATTTCCATTTTCCGCATATTTCATTTTATTTCCCAAAACCCTGTATAGTTTGTGTATTTTGTCATTTATGTATGTTCATATATCGTTTCATTTCGATTTAGTTTCATCAAACGTTAAGCAATTTTGAATGAATGTAATTATCCGGTCGTTGGCGACCTAGAGAATATTTCCGCTTGGAAAAGATCATAGAACTCGCTCACCAACGTAGGTATGTCTTTCATTAGCGTCATTTGCACGTACATGTTCTGATTGAGATGTGTTCTTTTAGGGTTTTTTCTTTCTTTGCTTTCTTCCTTTCGTTATTTACTTTCTTTTTGGTGTCATATTACCGTGTTCGTTTATATCATCTTATCGGCTTGTCTGTCTATGCGTGAACCGAGGTCTGCCTAGCGACGACAGAAATTTTTGATGATCGAAGCGCAAAGTACAAGATCAGGTAGACACAATTATTACTTAGCACTCAAGAATTTTTAATATCACTGAATTAATAATTAATATAGGTATAACGTTGATAATGTACAGTTGTTTTTCCTCTCTTTTATGCATCATAAAGTTAATAATATTCCGTTAGTAATTTTGTTTGAGACACTCATCAATACTGGAAGATTGTAATATACAGTATACGATATATAGGCAGAACGATCTGTTTAAAATACGTTATTTGATTGTAACACTGAAATATTGTCTATTCATTCGTTTCATGTTTACCTTCTTTCATTATTTTTTCCATGTTGAATCAGTTCTTTATTAACTTGCAACCGACTTATTATTTAAATAAAGGGTTTGTCCATAGTGTAGAGTGTTCTTTTGTTGCGCCGAATATCTTTAAGGGAATTCTTGGACAACTTAGTGGGTTAATAGAGCTACGGCCTATTAAGAGACATTGCGTGTGCCATTATTTGCTCTTGGTAGCATTTATGAATATCAAGCTCCGACTATCTAGCTCCCTGAGTCTAGTGGTATACGACAAATGCGTAGAAAACTTTATGTACATAAAATCCCTATCAAATTACAAATGTCAGTTTTCTGTAATTTTTGAAGTTCCAGATAGATTCACCTGCATATCTACAATACTTTATGCACTAACCACCGTGGTTTTTATTGTTATTATTGAATTTATTCTTTTGCTGTCTCCTCTGATTAACAGAAAAAAGTATATTTCCGTTAATCAGCATCCATATTTGAATAGTAATTGATTTAATAATCGTTGGATACAAATGAAAATCATTAGTATGCTGTTTAATATTTCAAGGTTTTAAGGAGTTTTATTACTTTCTGTGGATGTTGCAGGTTGTGGATATGAAACCACGGAAAGTGAATTGTCAGAGCAATAGATATTACTGTCTTATTGAAGGCGTGAATAACTATTAATCTTCGGTAAAAGTTCAAGATTTCTTTGCAGACGAATATACTCGTAGCTTCAAATAATTTTATTTTTGTTATCTTCAAGAATAAATTGTTAAAATTCAATGTTAATTCATATAACTGAAAAAAAGGTCAAATGATTCAGTGGAATACTTCTGATTTATTTTCTATTGTATATGGCGATCTATCATCTCACCTCGTACAGCAATTGAAAGGATCGTAAATGCATTCAAAAAATATGTATGTGTGGTCTCAGAAATTGCAGATTTCAAGTTCCTATGTACTCCGATAGGGTGGAGAGAGAGGTGAGAATTTGTTCTTACGAGAGTAGTTTGACAAGTAGTGAGAATGGAAAAGAAAAACGAATTTTTTAAATACAAAATAGCTTTTATTTTTCAATATATTTTCCTAAAAGAGCAATACATTTATTCCAACCGTCCTCCAATGCCCTTATGCCATCTCTAAAATGCGATTCCGGAAGGCTTGTAAAATACCCATTTACGAAAATGATAAGCTCGTCGTTAGATGAAAATTTTTTTCCACCTAGTGCCGTTTTCAATTTTGGAAAAAGGTGGAAGTTGGAAGGGGCCAGATCCGGCGAATAAGGCGCATGCGGTACTAATTGGAAATGCAAATGGATTTTGGACCTTGCAACTGTGCTAGTATGCGAGGGAGCGTTGTCTTGGTGAAACAGAATTTTTTCTTTGCCATTCCTGGCCGTTTAGCACGAATCTCAACATTTAATTTTTGTAGAAGTTCTGCATAATATTGTCCGTTTATTGTGCCACCTCTCTGAAGGTAATCAATGAGCAAATTGCCCTATGAATCCCAAAAAATTGATGCCATCATTTTGTTTGCCGATAAAGTGGTTTTCGCTTTCTTTGGAGGTGCAGAACCACGTTCTAACCATTGTTTCGACTGTTGTTTAGTTTCGGGTGTACTGTAGTGTATCCAAGTTTCATCGCAAGTAACAAATCGCCTACAAAAATCAACCGGATTCCGCTTATAAAGGTCCAAACACTCATTGGAAATGTGCAAACGAGTAAACTTTTGATCAGTCGCAAGCAATTGCGGCACCCATCCTGCCGATAGCTTGGAAAGGCCCAATACTTTCGTTAAAATGTGGTGTACGCGTTCTGTTGAAATGTTTACCATGTCTGCTATCTCTCTCACTTTGAGTCGTCGGTCTTGCGTAATAATCTTATGGATTTTTATAATCACTTCCTTAGAAGTCACGATTTTGGGTGCTCCAGAGCGCGCTTCATCAACACAGCTTATTCTACCACGTTTAAATTCATTTACCCAACTACTTATTGTGGCGGATGATGGAGCAGATTCACCTAATGTTTCCCGTAACTCATCTTTTATTTCTGTAGCTTTCATACGCTTAATTACGAAGTATTTAGTCACCGCACGATACTCTGGTTTTTCCATTTTAACAAAACGACGTGTTGCTTCTTTTTCAATCAGCTGTCAAAAATAAACTAACATAATCAACCGATTTATCTAAATATCGGAATGTAAACATATAAGTAGACAGCCTAAATTACAGTGCATTTATTGTACCAATTAGAGCGCCACCTATGTGTCATTCTCACTACTTGTCAAACTATCCTCGTATATATATATATATATATATATATATAGACATTAATGAACTCTAGTCGACATCTACTTGACAAAAACCCGTTTTAAAGAAATAACGGTCAGGAATATGTTAGAGCACAATAAACACGAATGCTTTAAAATTCAACAAACCAAAAAAAAATTCCCTCAGGACAATAGTAAGAGAATGAAGTTTTGTGAAACCTTGATCGAGATAGCTAATCAAGACGAACTCTCAGATGAGTCTTCTTTTCCAATTTATTATGATAATCACAATTCTTTAGTAGTTCGGTAAAAATATCTTTATTTCAATAAAAGATCCCAGTGCCCTCAAAAACTTAATATTTATGTGGATATACTCGGCAACAACATTGTAGGACCTTTGCTTATTGATGATAACCTCACAGAAGCAAAATATTTGAATTTGTTGCGAAATGAGATTATTCCTACAATCCGCAATGTAAAGCCGATTTTGAGAAAATTCGGCTTCAACATGACGGTTGTCCCGCACATAACTATAGAGCAGTGATGGAGCTTTTAAAAATACTTTCCCTTGTCGTGTTTTGCCGGAAATAGTACCATAGAATGGTCACCTAAATCAGCTGATCACACCCCTTAGGACTTCTTTCTATGGGATTATGTACAAGGAAAGCTGTGCCAATTTGGAAGGGCAGACAATTTATAACAGTATAATAAGTTGAAAGAACAAGTTTTGAGAGTTTTCGAAATGATCATTCCTAGACTGCTCGATTGTTTTATGATAGGTTAGGATACTCTTTGGCTTAGGAGGGTGGCATTTATAAAATAAAATAGCAAATACCAAATTCTCTATTGACTCATCCTATAATGATTCAGACGACCCTTAGTGTTTGACATCATAAGATCATTAAGCTTGTTTTTGACCTTTCTATGCTAAATAATGATTTTGTTGTGCATATAAACTCTTACATTTTGTTCTAACATTTAGAAGTGCACCAGAATCTTGATTGGTTAACAATCATTTCGTAATAAAGATATTGTATCTGCCTTGATTGTTATTTTAAAGAACCAAGCAATGAACAAATAATTGAATTAGTCATTAACGTAAATATAGAATTTACAGTGTTGTAATTCCTTGTGTAATTCCCCGATCATCTTTTGCATGTATACTTTGTAATGTGTAACATAAATGTTCATTCGACACAATGTCGACCGTAACATGCATTAGTATCAAAGTAATTGAAGCAATTTCATCTAATTTAAGACCTGTAGGCTTCAATCTAATTTGCCTGTGACCGGAAATCAATACTACCTGTGGCGCATATTATGTGACATACTTGCACGGTAATAATGCGTATCACTATGTGATGACTTGTAATTCTAGTCGATCGTTAATTTCAGTATTCACAGTTACCTGAAACAGTAATTTATGTTGACCCATTAACTATGTAGATACACGATATTTCCAAAATAGTTCCCTGCTACAAATATTTCCATAAATTATTACTTTTTGGAGTAGCTTCACTATAAAGTTTTATTTTATTAATCTATTTCAAAAATATCATATTGTCATCGCACTTAGGTAAATTTAATGTCTAGTTGCACTATTTGGTAGACGTTTATCTTCTTATGTTAATAAAGGCTTATAGAAAACTACAACGTAATATATTAATTCCAGATGTACCCGAAAGTTATTACCGGTGTTTCTAACAGATGTCGCTAGGCTTAAGTATGCAATGTTATGTTTTGACACATATGGCATTTTATACTACTGACATCAAGCTTCAAAACTATACATGTTATATTTTGCGAAAGTAACACTATCATAGGTTTATACCTGTTTGAAATTTCGTGCCTTAAGACGCGAATTTGCGGTATATAATACTTATTTAATCAAAAGAAGAAAGTCACTGGAAGCCATCGTTTGCTGGTAGAAACTTACGGTGAGCATGTACGGACAATAAAAACATGTGAAGCGTGTTTTCGACAATTCAAAAACCTGGTTTCAACAGTTATTATTGATCGCTACTGGCAACAAATTATCAATTTGAACCATACATTGATAGAAAAACATCCAGAATGGACCCGAAGACGCGGTAAAGTGATTTTACAGCACGATAGCGCGCCGTGTCTTACAGCAAAATCGGTCAAGGAAACGTTGCAAGCACTTGGATGGGCATAATATCGCACCCACTGTTCTTTCCAGACCTTGCTCTGTCAGACTATCACCTTTTCGCATCAATGGAATACGCGCTTGCAGAACAGCATTTCGCCAATTTCGGAGAAGTTAAAAATGACTCGGTGAATGGTTTTGCTCAAAGGATAAACAGTTTTTTTTGATATGACATACATAAATTACCTGAAAGATGGGCAAGCTGTGTAGAATTAAACGGCCAATACTTTGAATAAATAAATTTTTCCATTTTCTTGAAAATTACGCATTTTTTTATGGAAAAACCAGTAATGATTTTCCAGTACACCTGGTATTTTTAATGTAAATTTTATCCGAAAACTATGCAGAGAAAATAAAGTAGATGTAATAAAACGTATGTGCCAGTTAATCAGGATATGCTAAAGTTTGTCTTTTAATTCGGAAGTGTAAAGCACAATTACACTTGATAATTATTGGTTATATACTATCAAAAGCCAAGTTTAAATAATATTTGAAACTATGAAGTGAATCTGAATAAGAAAACTATTTGAAAATTATTGTGTTCTTCGACGTATTCTTCGTTACCTTTAGCTCACCGATATTTGAGTTTCTTCGTTGTTCAACAGAATAAACGGATGTGTATATAGTGTTTGCGTTTCGCAATAGAAACACGTACTTGGCAAAAGACGAAAATACAATACGATATCTACACCGGCAGCACACATCTACTACAACTTTTGAAGATTGAATCGGAGACTTCGTGAAATAGGCATATACATATGTGTCCAGTCAACGTGATACAGGTCGACAAAGATATCGTCGTACAGTGTAAGTTAAAGAAGAAATTTTGAATATTGTTCATCAGGATCCCACTTGCAGCATCAGGCAAATAGCTCAGGAAACGAACGTTCCAAGCAAGATAATATACCTTTCAAAGCTTACTGAAAGCCCTCGAAACCGTTTCATGTCCAAAATAATGTATTGTAAGCCAATTTTAAATAAAATTCATTTTATCACTTATTTTATGGTGTGATGAATGCATGTTCACAAGAGATGGTGTCTTCGACAGTCGCAAATTCCATTTTTGAGCAGATGAAAACTGAGCTTTTCGAGAATTTGGACACCAAAGAAAGTTTTCTGCTGTTTGGGTCGACATCTTAAACCTTCAAATTATAGGACCAATATTTCTTCCGAATAGACTAGATGCAAATGAATACGTAAACGTGTTGAGGGATAATTTACCATTAAACGTTAGAGCCAAATGTATTAGACACACCAGTTGATAATGAAAGAATTACAAGAGCATTGTTGAACGAATGTTTTCCAGACAGGTGAATCGGGCGAAGTAGACCATTATCATGACCTGTAAGTTCACCAGATATAAATCTCTTTGACTTCCTTGCATATTTGAAGGAAATACTTTATATGATACTTCCGGCCAATGAACGGGAAGCAATAATTAAAATTATCACCACAATACAATTATTTAATCCAGATATATTGTCCTAAATTCAATTCCACAAAGGCACCAGCTTTGTCTTAAAACCAATAGATATTGATTTCAGAATTTACCTTAATTATCATTATTATTGTTATATTCGTTAAACTTAAATAAAACTCGTGTTTTTTCATATCATTCCTACTGATTTATTGATGGATTTATACCATGTTGCCAAATTTATTCTTGTTTTAAGCAATTTGTGTGGTTTAACTAATGACAGTACGACATTTTGGTATTAGGATGGTCGACGAGAATTAATCTTACGATTGTTCGTGAATTTCTTGTCACACTATATATCGTAATCGGATGAGGTTTTGCCGTCTTTTTATTAAATAATATTTATGACATTTACATTTGACAACTAATAAAAGTGTACTAAAGTTAGGACATACTTAAAGGTTTAACGAAAAAGTTCGAGATGATGTTTTCTTTATATTCGTTTATATGAAAAACCAAAGAAAATGGAATTTATTAATGAGTAATCTCCTAAATAATTTTTGCATCATCTTAATTAAAGCCGATGTAATAGCACATCGTCATATTATGATTAAATATGTTGTCAGAACAAGTTACATGCATTTATTTGCTGTTTATTGAACACATAATTTAGTGTCAGGACGACTTACACTGCTTAAGTACTATGCTAATCGTTCTAGATCTTGCAATTATAACTTCCTAGTTCGTCATGAACGATGCTCGTTAACTATCTGTGTAGTATTTGTGTTAATATTGACTGTCTTTACTGTGCAGAAGCACTGAAATTATATAATAATAAATATGTATATTAATTGTTTGCCTACATAATTATGTTTTCTTTGTTGCAGGTAAGTTTAATTGAATCTATGTCAAGAATCCAAGTAAGTAGTTTAATATAATCATTTGTAAATGTAATACATAAGTACATAGACACCGCATATGCTTTCTTGTATACATTATTATACAGTTGTTTGTCTTCTTTCGGTAGCGATTTATTTTATTCATTAATAATTTAATATACTAATCTAGTTATACATAAATATATCGAAATATTGAAGAATTTGGGAAAATTATAACAATTTTAGGTCGAAAGTAACGCATGTCCAAGATATTCACATAAGCAGAGTATATTTAAGATATTCACGTATTACAAGTATTTAAACTATCTTTAACTAATAATTTGCGTATTTATGCAGTACTGAAGTTACTCGACAACGTTTTAAAAGCAAGGCCAACTTCGACAGATGTACCAGGTATACCGGAAAGTCATTACCGTTTTTTTCGTAAAAAGACGACATAATTTTCAAGAAAATGGAAAAATTTATTTATCCACATCATTGGTCATTTGATTCTACACATCTGGCCCATCTTTCAGGTAATTTGTGAATGCCATCCCCAAAAAACTGTTTGTCCTTTGAGCAAAACCATTTACCGAGTCATTTTCTAACTTCTTCAAAATTGGCGAAGTGCTGCTCTTCAAGCGCGTGTCTCATTGATGCGAAAAGGTGATAATCGGCCGGGGCAAGGTCTGGAGAGTACGAGGGGTGCGATATTATGTCCCATCCAAGTGCTTTCATCGCTTCCTTGACCGGCTTAGCTCTATGAAACGGTGCGTTATCGTACTGTAATATTACTTTACCGTGTCCTCGGGCCAATTCTGAACGTTTTTCTGAAATAATAGATAATTCTGTGCAAATGGTATAGTGAATGAATGGTCCGAGATCTTTTCTAAACTGGCTGTGGTTAAAGAACATCTATTGATGTAGTAATCGGAGACGATATCATTTTGCTTGTGGATGAAGAAATGAAATAGTGTTTATAAACATTCAACTTCAATTAATTTTTTTAATACCAATGAAAGCATCGATACTATTAAACTTTTAAACATTTAATTTAAACTTATAATAGTTTAAATTAAATACAGTTTAATAGAAGTTTTTTAAAATAGTAATTCTTAGTGGCGCCATCTATTAAAAGAAATATGCGTTGGTAAGGCAGATCATTCACCAATGTTATGTGAACATATCACGACACATGATTAGAAGTAGAGAAATTGCCCATAAAGTAACAGTGTGTATGCGGCATTGGCCAAAAAATGAATTTTGAACAATGAGCAAATATCAGGTTCTGGTTTAAACTCGGTAAATCGTTTACTGAAACGTTTAGTTTGATGCAACAAGTATATAGTGATGCGTGTTTATCATGTACGAGTGCGTATAAACAATTTCAAGACCATTGTACGGACATAAATGACGACGAACATCCTGGTGTAAGAAAATCTGTGGTTACGGAAAGTTAACATCGAACTTATGCGTGAATTTATCAAAAAAGAGTCGAAATCCTCATTTCTACACGTGGAAATGGAATTAAATATTTCCAAAAATTCAATTAATCGCATTTTGACACAGAATTGTGCAAGCTAACTGAATTCAACATTGTACAGACTTGATTAAAGACTTAAAAAAGGACGAAAACTTTACGTATTCCATTGTAACTGACAATGAGACGTGGTGTTTTCAATACGATCCAGAGACCAAGCATCAAAGCTCTGAATGGAAGCATCCAAGCAAAGAGCGAAAACAAGGTGTTTGGAGAAGTCAAAAGTGAAAACAGTGTTGATTTGTTTTTATTATTTGAAAGGCAGAGTGCACAAAGACTTTATACTAACTAGTCAAACAGACAATGCTGTATATTATCCTGATGTTATAAAGCGTGAATGCACCATCTCATCGCTCGACGCTTAACACTGATTTTCTAACTACAAGTGGCATTTTAACCATCGATCGTTCACCGTATTCACCGGATTTGGTCCCCTGTGCTTTATATCTATTCTCTAAAGTACATTTGCCGATGAAACGACAGCGTTATGCCGACGTCGAGGCTTTTAAAAAGGCGTCGACAGCGATCTTGAAGGACATCTCTAAAGGTGAACTTAAAAATTCATTCGATGTGTTAGTTGACCGTGCAAAACGTTCTGTTGAAGTCGAGAGCCACTACTTTGAATAAAATAGATGAATTTTACCAAAATAGCTTTTGTTTTTATTTCAAAGAAGTTCCGATTTCTCTGAGACAGACTGTGTACATACATATATCCACTTTCACTTTAATTTTATTTATATTGCTGCTGATGTTTGACATACATGTGACTTCAATAGTAAATATTATTATTATTAAAACTAAGTCTCTTTTACGTAGAAAACGATGCGGTATAAGAAAGTACATCAAAACCCATGACAAAAACAAGCTTTTCGGACTAAAGGTAAAACTGAAAAGTATATAAGTGAAAATACAGAAGATATGAGGAGTATTAAAGGTCTTCACCGTTGAAATAGTTGAAAGGAAATAATTCTGAATGCACTAGTCGTTTTAATGAAATTCCCAAGAGGCGGTACGATTTGTAAAGACGTTTGGAAGTTTGATTTGTTTTATTGTAAATGTAAGACAGTTAATAAAATTAATAATTTTCTAACAGCTTTATGAGTTGGCATGTAAGTTGCAACGTCTTTTGCCATTAAAAAAATATAATGAAGATTTGTAATAAAATTAAAATCTACCCTGTTCGGACACTGTGTATACGTCCTGAATGTATTTTAACCAGAATAGAAATTCTACTTTCTTTATACCCAGCAAGGGATTATGTTAACGAAATAAGAACGTATTGCTAATTTATAACTTACCAGTATAGATAACATGTTGAATAAGAAATTCAATTTTTAAGCATTATAAATCTGTTCATTATAGAGAAGACAAATACAATAAATCTAAGTAGAAAACGAGCCAAAATAATCTATTATGCACCTCGTATTGCATTTAATTTATTTCTTCAATTCTCTAACTTCTAAAACACTGACTACATCGCGATTTTCTTGCTGTTACGTACAGCATTTTACTTACAGTACAGTATTTTACTTACTTAACTCTACAGATACACATTTAAGCGACAGATATGCTCGTGTTAAATGAAGGAACGTTCATCGCATTCCATATAACTAATGCTTGTTCTAGTTGAGCTAAATTACTTCAAAACTAGATATTCTTCATGCGATCTCAAGCATTATCTCTTAAGAGTAAATTATTTGGTAAACTTACTGTTGTCTCTTTGTAAATTTATGGCAACAGTTGAGGACTATATTTACAAGGAATCTGATTTCCTGTCGAAAATATAAATACGTAGGATTTATTTAAATTAAATGCAGGTTATTTTCTTTTAAAACGTTTAATTCTCTCAACATAAAACACTTTCTACTTAGAAGGAAACATCGAAAACTTGGAAATTCAGATTATGATGAGACTTTGAATATTGAAAAATACCAAAAATGTATACCAACGATACACTTGTAAAGCTGAATCGCTCGATTCAGGGTACAATTAGCTCCAAAAGTTTGCATGACATTTAAATTTTTGTAAATAAATTTAATCACTGAAGGTTGATATATAGCCCCTTTCCACATTAATTAATAATGATCATAACTTAGTTGTCGAAACACGTATACAGAACACGAAAATTAATCTGGAAAGGGGTTATATATCAACCTTCAGTGATCAAGTTAATCAGCCACAGGCTCCATCAAAATTGCCTACCTTTTGGAAATTTCCTGGAAACGATAACTGATTCAGTTTCTTATAAAATAATTTAAAGCATATCATACAATCTAACAATAATAATGCAAACTATTTTCGGAGAAAATAAATATAAAAATAAATAACAGACAGCTTTATCCATCTACACATCTATTTCAAATATTACACAAAATTAAAGCTTCATTTAATTTCATTAGCATGTTATACGATAGGAGAATTCTTTACATATACATATACATATATATATATATAGATATATATGGGGTGTCTCATGGCCTGATTGCCTCAGCTAAGTATGTGTTACTGTAGCAATTTTATGTTAAAAATATTTAATGAACATATGCTCAAAACTCTAGATTCTCATTTGTTTGTTTATAATCAAAAAACGTCACACACTAGTTCGTTATTTACTATTTACGTTGTTTGGAAAATAATCTTGCAGCATTACTAAATCATGTAAAACTACAGTATGATGGCGCACTTTCATACTTTCGCAAACAAATAACAGGTTTTATTAATAAAAATTGTACGAACTGGCGGATTGGAAGAGGTTCAGCCATTGCTTGTCCACCAAGGTAACCAGGCTTAAATCGCCTAGATTATTTTTATGAGAAATGCTGAAAAACTTGGTTTATGAAAAAAAAAAACTTGAAAACAGAAAACTACTTTTTGCTACAATCCAAACAAACTCTTAGAAAAATGCCTCAAAATAGCCCACAAACGGCAAAATACAAACAAATTCTTTTTACCAACATTAAACATCTGACACCTAAAGAAAATCAAAACACTATATTTAAAATAAAATGCCAATGCTGTAAAGGTACATACGTTGGACAAACAGAACAGTATCTACAGAAAAGAATTTATGAGCACAAACACAGCTTAGCTAGTAACAAAATAAACTCGACATATTTGTATTTGATATATAGAGAAAAAGACCAAAACATAATAATCGATAGAAGAAGAACAATGATCTATATAACAATTTAATCCTTAGAGATAAATTGCAAAAATTGTAAATCTTCCTATATGTACTTCCTGTATTTATCACGTACAAGTGTTTATGAGTGGTAAAAATAATTTAAAGACGATCATACTGAGATAAATGCCGACGAACAGCCTGGTGTAAAAAAATCTCTAATTACGGAAAGTAACATCGAACTTTATCAGAAGTGAGCCGAAATCCTCATTGCAATACATGGGAGTGGAATTAAATATTTCAAAATATTCAATTGATCACATTTTGACTCAGCATTTGGGACTGAGAAAGATTTGTGTAAGGTTTGTACCACACAAGCTAACTGATAATTAAAAATTGCTCCGAATTCAACTTTGTACAGACTTGATTAAAGATAAAAAAAGGACGAAAACTTCAGCTATTCTATTGTAAATGGCAATGGGACGTGGTGTTTTCAATATGATCCAGAGATCAAGCGTCAAATCTTTGAATGCAAGTATGCAAGCGAAGAAAGACCGAAAAAAAGCCGTTTGGAGAAATCAGAAGTGAAGACAATGATGATTTGTTTTTATGATAGTGCACAAAGAGTTTGTACCAACTAGTCAACAGTCAATTCTGTATATTATCTTGGTGTTACGAAACGTCTCTTGGCGGATATTCGTCGTGTGCACCCTCAATATCGTGAAAAAGGGAGCTGACGTTTGTTACATGTTAATGCACTCTCATTGCTTTACGCTTATTATTGATTCTCTAACTACAAATGGCATTTTAATCATCGACCATTCACCCTATTCTCCGAATTTGGTCCCTTGTGATATCTATCTATTCTCCAAACTACATTTGTCGATGAAATAACAGGATTATGTTACGTCGAAACCATTAAAAAGGCGTCGACGGCGATCTTGAAGGACATCTCTAAAGATGAACTTAAAACTTCATTTGACATGTTAATTAACCGTGCGAAACTAAATGAATTTTACCAAAATAGTGAGCTTTCGTTTTTATTTTAAAAAAGTTCTGTTTTTTTGAGACAGACTGTGTACATACGTATATATACACTTTCACTTTAATTTTATTTATATTGCTGCTGATTTTTGACATATATGTGACTTAAATAATAAATAATATTATTACTATTATTATTACGAGTATTAAAAGTCGCTTTTACGTCGAAAACGATGCTGTATAAGAAAGTACATCAAACCCCATGACAGAAACAGGCTTTTGGACTAAAGGTAAAACTGAAAAGTATATGAGTGAAAACACAGAAGATATGTGGAGTATTAAAGGTCTTGACCGTTGAAATAGTTGAAAGGAAATAATTCTGAATGCACTAGTCGTTTTAATGAAATTCCCAAGAGGTAGTACGATTTGTAAAGACGCTTGGAAGTTTCACTTGTTTTATTGTAAATGTAAGACAGTTAATATATTGGGTTGGCAACTAAGTACTTTCGGTTTTTACTGATAGAGAGCGCTGCTTTATTTTTTGTATAACGTATGTTAGTGCTGTACTTTACCGTTTGTCGCGTGATACTAGTCACATTGACGTAATGTCAGAAGCAAGTAGTGTGTGATTTTTATTAAAGCTATTAGTTGTGGGTTAATTTTAAATGGAGTGCAGAAACGAACATTTTCGACATATTTTACTATTTCATTTCCGCAAAGGAAAGAAAGCTGCTGCGGCTCACAAAAAGATATGTGAAGTTTATGGTGCTAATTGCTTAACAGAGCGCACTTGTCAGAATTGGTATAAAAAATTCCGTTCTGGAGATTTTTCCCTCAAAGATGAGCAACGTTCTGGTCGGCCTACTGAAGTTGATGATGACCAAATCAAAGTCATAATTGAAGAGGATCGTCATATAACTGTTCGAGAGGTTGCCGAGAGGCTACATGTATCGCACACAACAATTGAAAAATATTTAAAATGTCTTGGGCTAGTTAAGAAGCTTGATATTTGGGTACCTTACGAATTGAAAGAAATTCATTTAACATAAAGAATCAACTTTTGCGATATGCACCTTAGACGAAATGAAACCGACCCTTTCTTAAAAAGAATCATCACTGGTGATGAAAAATGGGTCCTGTACAGTAACATAGTTCGAAAACGATCATGGAGCAGACACGATAAACCAGCTCAAACCACATCGATAGCTGAATTGCATCCAAAAAAGATCATGCTGTCAGTTTGGTGGGATTACAAAGGTGTTTTGTTTTTTGAGCTGCTTCCAAGGAACCAAACGATCAATTCTGATGTTTACTGTCAACAATTAATAAAACTGGACGAAGCAATCAAAGAAAAGCGGCCAGAATTGTCAAATCGGAAAGGTGTAGCTTTCCACCAAGATAACGCAAGGCCTTACACATCTTTGGCAACTCGTGGGAAACTATTGGAGCTTGGCTGGGAAGTGATTCCACATCCCCCATTCAGCCCTGATATAGCACCATCTGATACCATTTATTTCGAAGTTTGCAGAATTATTTGAATAGTAAAACTTTCACAAATGACGATGACCTTCACTCGCACTTGGTTCAGTTTTTTGCTGATAAGGACCAGAAATTTTATGAGCGCGGAATCATGCAGCTGAAAGAAAGATGGCAAAAGGTCATTGAGCAAAATGGAAAATATATAATTGATTAAAAACTATTCTTTGTTTAAAAAAAAAGTGTTTTATTTTATACTACAAAACCGAAAGGACTTAGTTGCCAACCCAATAATTAATAATTTTCTAACAGCTTTATAAATTGGCGCGTAAGTTTCGACATAAAAAAATATAGTGAAGAATTGTAATAAAATTTAAAACTATCCAGTTTGGGAATATACAGATGATCTTTCGTAACGATTTCAACGATGAAATGCTGCAACAATTACCATATTCACCATATATATCTAAATTATGTAATACTTTCAATCATATGGACACCTTCATAATAAATTTATTAGTGAAGAAGTGGTTACAGAAGCAATCTAAAGTTTAAATCCGCGTCGAAAGCTCAAACTTTTTAAAATATTATTTGCATTTGTCTTACTCCTTGCTAGAGATGCATTCAAGCAAATGGAATACGAGGTATGGCAATTAAATAACTACACTGCGCTCCTTCCATTGCCCAGCCGCATCGGGCGAGGCTGTAATTGGAATATCATTACCCTTGATACTTCTGAACTAACAACCTGTAGTTCCGTCTCTTTGTTTGCTTTAGTTTACTTTCGAATTGTAGAGGACACTGTTACTTAGTAGCGTCGTGATAAAAGTTGACATAAAAATCGAGCAGCGAATTAACATGAAATTCCTCGTTAAATTAAAAAAATCGTCAACAGAATGTTTACAAAGGTCAAAGGAGGTATCTAGTGATAATATTATGTCACGTGCGCGAGTTTTTGAATGGCACAAACGATTTTCTGAAGGTCGGGAAGAGGTCGAAGATAATGAACGTCCTGGTCAACCTGTGACTGCAAGAATTGAAGGGAACATTCAGAAAATTAATGAAATTGTGCGGAAAGATCGACGTCTGGGCATTCGAATGATTGCCGATATGGTAAACATTAACAAAGAAACAGTAAGATACATTTCGCATGATGAATTGAACATGACAAAAGTTTATGCAAAAATGGTATCGAAAAACCTCACTCAGAAACAAAAAGATAATCGGAAGAACATCTGCTTTGACATCATGGAACGACTCGCAGAAGAACCACACTTACTTATAAAATACATCACATGTGATAAAACTTGGATTTTCCACTTTGAAACAAAGAGTCAATTGCCGGATCGCCAAGACAGGAAAAAGCACGAATGAGCTAGTCGAAATTGAAGGCACTGCTGATTGTCACCCCTAGTATATTGGATTATTTTTTTTGTATAATAAGTTATATACTCATCAAACCTTTGCTTGTTTTGATCTTATTTCTTTAACCGCGTAAATAATTTTTTTAAACGGACATAGATTCGGTTTCTATACAGAGATTGGTTTTCCATAGGGGTCGAATTTGGGACCCTTAATTTTGAAATTACATATTATCGATTTGTTCATGTGCAGAACTATTCATGTGCAAAGCCTAAGCTTAAGCAGATGGTATCTGATGATATCATGAAAGCTTCCGATCTCAATAACCTACGACATTTGCGGTTTATAACATTGGCACAGTAGTAACTTGGTTGCACGCGTATAAGCTGATTTTAAATATAAACATTTGTCTATGAGTCATGAGTTTTAGGCGTAAGCCTAATTCTTTCAATTCAACTTACCTTATAGATAAGCAACGTCTTATGGAAGTTTAATTATTTAAATATATAAGAGTTACATTCGACGCATACATGCCATTCAGTTCTCATGTAGATATGTATAATTCGATATATCAGGGATATCTTTGAAGAGTGTGTCTTAGTATTTCAACTGTAGTCGTCCCTTAAGAATTCTGTAATTTGCGCTTTAGTGGCAAGCAACTTGAGTTAGCAAGGGTTTGCAACAGTAATTTGGTACTAGTACTATACTCACACTTCCCATTGATCGAATTCAATCCAAATTTCTCAAGTTTTATCATTTAAACCAACTAGAATCTATCTGGATTGCAACACTTCCTTGGATATCTTGCTTCAAGTACACCGGCTTCAATCCTTGGCTTATCTTCGCATTTTACAATTGCTAGCTTTGTGTACAAATTGGTGAATAGTGAATTGATTGTATATAGATATCCTCTGTTATTTCTTTCAAAGTTACATACCATTCAGCCCGTTATGCTTCTATATTTCTGCTATCTAGGAGCAATGTGTTGTAGAAGTCAAAGGCTGATATAGTGATATTTTTATTCGTAAACTAATTACATAATCTCTAGGTTGTAGCAAAAGAATTTTCGTTTTTTGTGAACAAATTTGAATTTAACATTACAAAGAACATGAAGATAATTAACATACAAATTATAATCCATTATGATAGTTATCTGTTATTGTCTGGTAAGGTTTTCGATTCTACGACAGTATCATTTCTCGGATTTAGAAGCGAAGAACTTGTGGAATCCTTTCTCCACCTGCATGAAATTGGTATAAGCAAAAAGTGTGCCATTTTTCACTAAAAGAGCGCTAATGAGATAGAACTAAACCTCTAGAAATTCCACCCTATCCAATTTTTCCAGTTTCTGGAGAGCTCTTTGGACAGTATATTACCTAGCATTATGTTGCTGGAATAGTGCGCAATTTCTGTCGACCAATGCGGGATATTTTTCTCTTAAAACTGTATACATATATTCGTCCCAAGTATAGTTTGGGGTTTAACGCCTTACCTGCTGGTACCAATTCAGAGTGAATACCACACTCATAATTTCACCAAGCGCATAGCATCACCTTTTCTTTAGAGTTTTTGCACTTGGTCACAGAGTATGCTGATTGGTTACAGGTTAACTAAAGTTTTGATATGTTTCGATTGTGAAGGTAGACACATTCTTCATCACGCGCAACAATTCGATAATAGAAGAAGAGATACGTTGGATTGGAAGGAGGTTGAATACATGACATTAGTCGATGTGCCTGTTCGCCAATCAATTTATAAAGCAGTCCTAGGTATTCTCTGTTTGCGAAGATGGCGACCTACTGTCAACCGTTAAGGAACTCGTGTGACAATTGTCTCGTACTGAAAGCTGGAGTGGTCTTTATTTATTGTTGAATAGCCTCTTAGTCAACGATGGAAAACCTTCAGCAACATTGCTCCTCTCGAATTGCTGAACTTTTTATACCAGTTTTTGGTCTTCAATTTCAAGGAGTATGCGAGCGCCATCAACAACGCTACTGCCTAATTTCCAGTAATGGCTCAAAATTGTCAACGTTGGAAAACCTCCAGCAACGTTGTTTCTCTCGAATTGCTGAGCTCTTTATACCAGTTTTGCGCAATTCAAGATAACATCTTGGCCTTCAATTTCAAGGAGTATGCGAGCGCCATCAACAACGCTACTGCCTAATTTCCAGTAATGGCTCAAAATTGTCAACGTTGGAAAACCTTCAGCAACGTTGTTTCTCTCGAATTGCTGAGCTTTTTATACCAGTTTTGCGCAATTCAAGACAACATCTTGGCCTTCAATTTCAAGGAGTATGCGAGCGCCATCAACAACGCTACTGCCTAATTTCCAGTAATGGCTCAAAATTGTCAACGTTGGAAAACCTCCAGCAACGTTGTTTCTCTCGAATTGCTGAGCTTTTTATACCAGTTTTGCGCAATTCAAAATAACACCTTGGCCTTCAATTTCAAGGAGTATGCGAGCGGCACCAACAGGGCTTCTGCTTAATATCCAGTAATGAAGCAAAATTGTCAAAATCTCTGTATTTGTATTGGGTACTTTGAGATCCTAAAAAGTGCAGAAATTATCAATAAAATTTCAAGATAATTTAGTTACATATTTACAACAATAATGCTTAATATAACATTAATAATGACACCTATTTTACGTTTATTTTTGACAGTTAAATAAATCCAAAGTTCGCCAATCCGGAAAAGCTAGTATTTATTATTCTGATCATTACTAAATCCGTCATTTCATAGGCATTGAAATGTGTAAAATGATCCCTTGAAGTATTTATCATTTTTAATTATATTCCAGTAATATTCGAATCAGTAATTAACGTCAAATTTATCCCTTAGGGTTAAATTTACATTTAACATCTCCGTTACAATGTTAGCAGGTAATAAAAGCGTCTACTTTATAATACGTACAACGTTTCTTTCTCGTACGTTGCAGATTAATGTAATACTGCCTCGTAATACGTGGATAGCGTAAATCTTAAGATTTTTTTGCGGATTGAGTTGAAGGAAATTTATTGAGACTAATAATAATATCGCATACGGTGCTCGTTCTTGTAGATTTTCTAATTGACAATTTGACACTTTTATTACAATTGTAAAATGTCAAGTAATATAGCAGACGATGCACCAACATTACACGATTCTGCAACCTCTTGGGAGACGTTACATTCTATTCGTTCGTTCGCTTTTAATACGTCATAAAAATTCCTTAGAGTCTTGGTAAAATTTTCCCGGTCTTACACGGCGCATATTTCGACTATACTTGAGGATTCGGAACTGTAATTGCGGATATAGGATCGGGATATTGAATAAATATACTTGAGCCGGAAGTATTTTCTTCTTGTGCTTATATAGTTGGTAATATTACTTTGATTTATGATTTATGCACAAGTAAACAGTCGATCGAATCTACCAGATATAGAAAAAGTAGGTTTACAGTTTGTCACAGAGTGTGTGTCACAAAATAAAAAAAAATTTTTATATTTCGAAAATGTTTTTAAATCGCAATTATAAAAGGTCTAGTAAAAAGAAATCCATTATTTTTGCATTAAATTGAAGGTTTTATTTAGCATAGTTAGAATGATCCGACTTAGGTCAAATATGCACCGTTTTGTTCGATAACTTGTTGCCATTTTGAAGGTAATTTCATAATGCCTCTCTCATAGAAACCCTCGTCCCTATTGGCAAAAAACTGGGACAGTCGATTTTCACAAGCTTCTCTTGAGGCGAATTTTTCACCAGCAAAATCATTCGCCATAGACAGGAACAGGTAGTAATCACTTGGTGCTAGGTCCGGACTATAAGGTGGATGCATAAGAACCTCCCAACCAAACTCCCGGAGCCTCTGGCGAGTCACTATCGATGTGTGTGGCCTGGCGTTGTCCTGATGAAACACAATTCCTCTCCTACTGGCCAAAGCTGGCCGCTTCTGGGCGATTGCTTCCTTCAGACGGTCCAATTGTTGACAGTACAGGTCCGAATTAAGAGTTTGGCCGTACGGAAGCAGCTCATAGTAGATAATTCCTTGCCAATCCCACCAAACACACAGCAAAACCTTCCTGACCGTCAAGCCTGGCTTGGCCACCGTTTGCGCCGGCTTACTACGATTCGACCACGACCGTTTTCGCTTGACGTTGTGTAAGTGATCCACTTTTCATCATCAGTAACCATCCACTTCAGAAACGGATCGGTTTTGTTGCGATTCAGCAGCGATTCGCAGATGGAAATTCGGTCCATGAGGTTCTTTTGCGTTAACTCGTGTGGCACCCATACATCAAGCTTCTTTTTGTATCCAACCTTATTTAAATGGTTCCAAACGGTTTTTTGTGCAATGTTTAGCTCCTGGGCAATCGAAACAGTGCTTACATGACGGTCGGACTCGACGATTTCCATTATTTTATCGATATTTTCGACAATTGGCCTTACAGAGCGTGGTGCATCTTTGACATCAAGATTACCGGAACGGAATCGACGAAACCAAAATTGCGCATGATTGACTGTTACAGTATCAGGACCATAAACACTATTCACATTTTTAGCCGCTTGGCTTGCGTTTTCGCCTTTATCGAAGAAAAACTGTAAAATATGGCGTATTTTAACTTTGCTGGTGTCCATCTTTGACGCGCGCTTAAACAATATTAAGTCAAGTAATCACAAAACTGTCTGAGAAGTTCGTTTAGTACGAAATCTTATCTTTCGAATGCCATCTAGCGGAACGCGATCGCACTTATACAACGCGAGATACAGATTACTAAAGCCATCTATTGGGAAAATAATGGATTTCTTTTTACTAGACCTTATATATTAGGTCCACTGGAAAGCTTTGTACGTTTCAGAATGAAACAAAATAATAAATTTTTCATACCTTGAATAAACTTTATTGAATAATATAATTTCCGTCATTATTTATGATCTCTTGCCAGCGTTATGACAATTTGTATATACCATTTTTAAAAAATGCGGTATCCCTAGAGGCGAAAAATAGAATCTGTGCTTGTTTGATTTACACCAATGTATTCTGTACGAATTCCAACAAGGAAGAAATGCCACAGAAGCGTGTAGAAATTTATTAAAAGTATTTGGTGAAGGTACAGTTGCTGGTAGTATATGCAGAAGATAGTTCGAAAAATTTCAAATAGGTGATTTCGACCTTTCTAAGCCACGCTCTAGGCGACCATCTTTGATCGACAATACTGTCAAGATCATGTTAGAGCAAAATCCTTTTTTGACAACATCGGAAAATGCTGAGAGGCTTGATTCGGCTCAACAAATCATTTAGTATCACATTCGTAAAATAGGATTTGTGTGGAAATATTCGAGATAGATGTCGCATGAGTTAAGTGAGAAGAATTTGAATGACCGGGTCATCGTATGCACATCTCTGCTTACACGGAATGAAATAGAGCACTTTTTGGATCGGATGATGACTGAGGTTGAAAAATTATGATAACATCGTAAGGAAAAAGGCATATTGTGAATCCGGAAAACCTGCCCTCTTCACCTCTAAATCGAAGTTGAGCCTGAGTAAGAAAATGTTGTGTATATGGTGAGATATTAGAGGACCAATACATTTTAAGCTGCTGAAACCAAACGAAAAACTAAATTCGGAGAGGTACTGTCAGCAACTGGATAATTTAAAAACAGTATTCCAAGAAAAGAGGCCGGTGATGTTCAATACCTAGAACATCATACTGCTTCATGATAATGCCAGGCCACATACTGCTTTTGGGACTCGTCAGAAACTCGCATAGCTAGGCTATGGAATTCCGTTGCACCAACCATACTGCCCGGACCTAGCACCCTCCAATTATCATTTTTTTCTGTCCTTACACAATTTTTTGCAAGGCGAACTATTCAAAAACGAAGAAAATATCAGACAAGCACTGATTCAATTTTTCGCCTATAAGAATAAAGTATTTGTTAAAAATAGAATATACAAATTGCTATCACGCTGGCAAAAAGTGATAAATATTGATGGAAATTATATTATTCAATAAATCATACACCTTTTATGTTACTCCCAGGGTACTTTAAGGCTCCAATCTCTTACCAATGCTGTTCTTAATTTTTCTAAATGATTTGTTCAAAGTTTTGGAGTGCGAAAAGTGTGCCTTTCCTAATGACTTGCAAATATATTGTCCTGTATCCACGACAGTTCACTGTCATCGCCCGTAAAGATAACTGAGTAAAATGTCCGAATGGCGTTCAATAACACGCTACTTGTGAACGTCTCGAAATGTAAAATTATAACTTTCTCGAATAAAAATAGATCTATAGTTTAAAACTATACTCTACATAATCTAATGCTTACTCGAAATCACGAAATCAAGAGACCTTTGTATTTACTTCGATTGCATGGTCGGTTTTTCTGAACATGTTGATAAAATATGTAGGTCTGCGTTAAAAACTATGGAATTTATTGTACGAACTTTCCGAGCTTTTGCGAATTTTATATTATACATATGTCTGGTCGCCGCTCGAATACGTGTTTTTGATATTCTACCCTTGCAATGAAATGCATAAATTTATTGTTGAAAAAGTACAGCGAAAGTTTCTGAAGTTTCTATGTAATTGCATGGACGATGTGTAACCTCCCAGAAGTATTGATTACAACATATTACTAGCTAGACTTGAAGTAATTTTTCTCGTTTTCTCGGATGCCTTATTGTTACGCAATAGGATTAATTGTCCACAACTTATCTCTCAACTAAATTTCCTGGTACCCAGGTCATCTACTCGTTCACGTCGCATTTTTTATCTAGCAACTGTGAGGACTAATATCGTTGGAAATTCGCCATTATAGTACATAGTGCGAGGTGTCTGAGTGCGACATCTAATTTTTATCACAGTATTTTTTAAGTGGCACTTTACTGCATGTTCAATGTACATGAACTTTACTTATTTCCAATTATTGTCATCTCTTTGTAATATTACACTCTCGTGTATGAGTAGCATATGAGAAGTATGGGTAGATGTAGATGTGCTTGTGGTGTATTCTCTTTGTGTTGTCCTGTAAAACGAATCTCCTGATGGGCAGATAAATAAATAAATAAACAAATAAATAAATAATTACACATTTTCTCTACCAATCACTAAAACGAATATTGTTAACAATTAATCTATACACATATTCTGCTATAATATAAACCTGGAAGGTAATATGAAATTAATTTTTTGTCGTTATGAGAAGTGTTAAGAGAAGTGGCTGAACGCACATAATCTTATTTCTGTAGTAGTAGTTGCTAAGTATTATCATTTGTTTGTAATGGGTGGCGCAAAGGTAATGTCATAATTTGAACTGCCTGCCATTTTGTTATAAATAAAAAAAAGAGGTCTGTTTTCATTAAAAGTTTATTTGAAAGTGTAAAATTGATGACATCCTAAGTTGATGTATAATTGCGCTCGTTTTACGGCATTTTAAATTGTTGCTCGCAAAACATCTGGCTCCAAATTAGCGATTCCTTCTTCAATGTTAGCTTCCAAGACATGCAAGGTTCGTGGTTTGTCGTGGTAAATGTAAAGTTTTAAAATACCCCAAGGGAAGAAGTCCGGTGCTGTTAGATCTGGTGATCTGGACGGCCAGTGCAAATCCCCAAAAACGGGAGATCACTCGACCTGGAAATTGGTGTTTCAAAATCTCCATCGTTGCCCGAGCTGTGTGAGAGATTGCGCCGTTCTGTTAAAACCAATAATGATCGAGACTCAATGCAGCAACTTGCGGCAAAAAAACTTGCTTAGCATCTGCCTGTAACGCTCATCATTTACGGTTACGGTGGTGCCATTGGCGTCTTCAAAAAAATAAGGGCCAATCACTTTTTGACGGCAAATGTCGCACCAAACAGTCACTCTGAGGGGATGCAATGGCTCATCATGCATATGATTTTTGATACGAAATCATTGTCTTCTTGCACGAAGTTTAACAGTATAGCAGTAAGTTAACCTTGTCCGACGGTCAGCAGGCAGCAATTCGTGAACAGTTTGCACTTTGTAGGGGAACATTTTCAAATCTTTCACTAAAAGTCGTTACAAATAACGTCTGCTGATGCTTAATTGTGTGCATCGTCGTGTCGTTGATATTTGTGGATTTTCTCTGACGTCGTCGGCAGCAGAAGCGATGTTCTCGGTCAAACGAGCAATACGAGGCCGGCCAATACTTGCGACATCTGTAGTGGACCCAGTTTACACGAGGTGCTCAGCCAAACGCTGAATTGTTCGAGCACATGGAACACGACGACGAGGAAAACGACGACGAAATTCACACTGCGCTAAAACAACAGTCTGAAAATTTGTCAAATAAGCAGTAACAATAACTCCACGTTCTTGAGGCGTATATCGCTCCATGGTTTGTTGACAACTAATTCCCTACATATCTACATCATAAATATCAAAGCACAGTGCGCTATCTGTAAAAATGGCAGTGAATTCAAATTATGACTTACCTTTGGCGCCACCTGTTAACAAGTTTAATGTACTTATGTATGTATAGACGTAGTTATAGATGTGCTTATCTTGTAATGTATTTGGAGGTAATTTTGATGGAGCCTGTGGTTGATTCACTTGATTACTGAAGGTTGATATATAACCCCTTGCCACATTAATTTTCGTATTCTTTCACATTTCTGTTACCTCAAAGCAATCGGGACAAGCAGTTTGTATGTTTACCTTTCCACCATTTGACGAAAAATTTAAATATTGCCTTTAAGGAGCGCGATTTCCAAGTTACTTTTCGATCCACTAACTCCATAAAATCCCTTTTAGGAAATGCAAAAGACAAAGTCGAGGATAACGAGAAAACGGGAATATATAGCATTAAATATTTAGATTGTAGTAAATAATACATTGGCCAAACAAAACGATCGATAGAAACCCGGTATAAAGAACATATCGCGCATACAAAATTCAACCGGTCGGAAAAATCGAGTTTAGCAAAGCATGTGTTGCAATCATAGTGTTAACGCCGATTGCTTGCATTTTATTAAGAACGTGTGTAATTATCGCGAATTAGATACGAATGAAAGTATGTACATTTTGAAGAATAAAGGCCATGTGTTAAACATCGATGTAGGTAATAACAATTCGCCTCTGTTCGGTCAGCTAAATGACGGAAAAAGGGACAGTGCAATAAATCACATGTAGGTACTTATCTGTCTTGTCCGTGTTCCTTTTTTAATGTCATTCATCTTAGTTTAAATAAAACAATTTTTAAAAATCTTGTGAAACGAATATACTGTGTACATTCTGGTTCTCAACTGTACGGATCGCGTACGGAGTTTGTTTTCGTAAGGGTATTTTTCGCCGTAGTTTTCCAGGTGCGACACTGTGATTAATTATCTGCTGATGATGACAACTTAGTTGTCGAAATACGTATACAGAATACGCAAATTAATGTGGCAAGGGGTTATATATCAACCTTCAGTGATCAATTGTAATGTATTTGTTGTGCTGTAAAAGGGATCCCTGTTGGCCAAATAAAGATATTATTATTATTATGTGTAAGGTCATGTTATAAGTTATATTTTATGTAAACACATTTACTTTTCTAAGTAAAATATAAAACAAAACGCAATCTCCATTTTAAAATATTAGCGTTTTTCTCTGATTTTACATAATATATTGGTTCCAAACTAATGACCTTTTCATGTTCGGACACTGTAAATATACGACACCTACTTTTTAATATCCCATATGGCTGTAAATATATTCCGATGACAAAATAACATATTAGAGACATAGATATTAGCCGTCACAGTGGGGCAGCATTTTAATTACTGAAATAGTCGTGAACATACGTGCAAATCCATTAAATTAACTGGAAATAATTGTCGAGTTATCAACTGACATTAATTAAGAAGTCTGCTTGTTTTAAATTTGGTTCTAGAACTGCATTTAATTTGGAGGTGAACTCGTTAAAAACTCGTTAGATTTCAATTATTCAATTATTTCCAGTTCCGACGAATTTGTATTTTTAAAATAGAAAAAATTGGCCGAAATTTTAACTACAACTTTAGTTCTACTACTCATATAAGTTAAATTAATGTTATTACTTCAATACCATGTTTTTATCTAGTTTCAAATGAAACGTATTAATTGAGTTCTATTCGCAACAACTTTGCTTCTGTTCCTCTCTTGGAAATTACATTGCTATCTCTCAACTTAGAATCTATATATAATAATTTTTATTTTTCAATATATTCTCCTAAAAGAGCAATACATTTACTCCAACGGTGATCCAATGCCCTTTTGCCATCTCTAAAATGCGATTCCGGAAGGCTTGCAAAATACTCATTTACGAAGATGATAAGCTCGTCGTTAGACGAAAATTTCTTTTCACCTAGTGCCGTTTTCAATTTTGGGAAAAGGTGCAAGTCGGAAGGGGCTAGATCCGGCGAATAAGGCGCATGCGGTACTAATTGGAAATGCAACTCGTGGATTTTGGACATCGCAACTGTGCTGGTATGCGAGGGAGCGTTGTCTGGGTGAAACAGAATCTTTTTCTCTGCCATTCCTGGCCGTTTAGCACGAATATCAACATTTAATTTTTGTAGAAGTTCTGCATAATATTGTCCGTTTGTTGTGGCACCTTTCTGAAGGCAATCAATGAGTAAAATGCCCTTCGAACCCAAAAAATTGATGCCATGAACTTGTTTGCCGATAAAGTGGTTTTCGGTTTCTTTGGAGGTGCAAAACCGCGTTCTAACCATTGTTTCGACTGTTGTCTAGTTTCGGGTGTACTGTAGTGCATCCAAGTTTCATCGCAAGTAACAAATCGCCTACAAAAATCAACTGGATTCCGCTTATAAAGGTCCAAACACTCATTGGAAATGCGCAAACGAGTGAACTTTTGATCAGTCGTAAGCAATCGCGGCACCCATCTTGCCGAAAGCTTGGAAAGGCCCAATTCTTTCGTTAAAATGTGGTGTACGCGTTCTGTTGAAATGCTTACCATGTCTGCTATCTCTCCCACTTTGAGTCGTCGATCTTGCGTAATAATATTATGGATTTTTATAATCATTTCCTTAGAAGTCACGATTTTGGGTGCTCCAGAGCGCGCTTCATCAACACAGCTTGTTCTACCACGTTTAAATTCATTTACCCATCTAATTATTATGGCGGTTGATGGAGCAGATTCACCTAATGTTTCCCGTAACTCATCTTTTATTTCGTTATCTTTCGTGCTCTTAATTACGAAGTATTTAATCACCGCACGATACTCTGCTTTTTCCATTTTAACAAAACGATGTCTTGCTTCTTTTTCAATCTGCTGTCAAAAATAAACTAATCAACCGATTTATCTACCGGAATGTAAACATATATAAATAGGCAACCTAAATTACACTGCATTTGTTTTACCAATTAGAGTGCCACCTATGTGTCATTCTCACTACTTGTCAAACTATCCTCGTACATATTGTTTCAAACCTAATCAACTTTACACAGTGCACTTGATACTCTCCAGGCGTGTGGACAGGTCGATACGATATATACAGACATCTTTAAGTCGTTTGACCATCTTTAGCATCAATCTGCTAGACCAGAAGTGGGGGACCTTTTTGCCATTAGAGGCCATATTTAAATTAGTCAGTTTACGAGTAACAAAGGAGGTCGCATAAGTTTTATTGAGCAACTACATATTTAAATATATTTTCAAATAGCAATAAAATAATAAGAAATGTAATAGAAAATAGATAAATATTATCTCTAATTTAATTTAGTGAGTTATTTATATTTGTTTCTTGTTTGAAAGTAATTGAATATTAGAACGAAGGTTGTTCGGAACGCGCAGCGTTAATTTGAGCCTCTAAATGAGTATTTGTAGTTTGGGTTCTTAAACTGGTTTTAATTGTTGTCATGACAGAAAATGTTGGCTCGCAGTAGTAAGTATTTCCAAAGTAGGAAAGTAAATGGCGTGAATTATTTCGTAGGCATGGATATTAAACAGCATTTTTCCATATTTCTATGGGATCATATTTAGCGTCAAAAAGAGATTTAGGGATACTGTCTTCCAGTAACTGAAATAACACATTTGTAGTTCCGTAGGAGCCTCAAATATACCTACTAAATGTGGCTCAAATACCAGCTTGATAGTAAGAATACGCATATCAAAATCTGAAAATCTTTCAGTATATTCTTTTATTAAAGAATCCAAGGCACATACATACATATACATCGAATATTTTATTTTTACATTTTTGCTCATTCAACATTTTTGCTAGTTCCGGAAAGTGTTCTACAGATATATCTGAGCAAGGCAGCATAGTCTTGAAAAATTTTTTTCGAAGCACTGAGATTTTTTGCTATATTTCATGTATATGCTTCTTTAGTCACGATATCTAACAAAATGCAATATTTCCGCAAAATGCTTTATCTGATAGAGGACATAGTTTTACTTGTTCTTGAAAAAAGTTTAAAATTTGTCGTCTAAAAGTTAAAACTTTCCTCAAAACTTGTCGTCTTGATAGCCAGCGAACCTTGCAGTAGTACGGTAGATCAACACTCTATGTTTTCTTATCTAAAGTTAGCATCTGCCGAAATTCGCGATGGTGCATTGCATTTACAGCGTCTTGTGAAATGGTGTATTTTGCGTAAAGATTTTGTGATGCAAATTGCAATGAAATATCAAATTCTTCAAGTTAAAATTGCCTTTTTTCAATAAACCTTGCCTTCTTTTTTACCTCTAATAATAGGCGCGCCATTGGTACGGACACGGAATGAATTATTTACATTTAATTGTAATTGAAGGTATACCTCTCAAAAGTTCACGAGTTCTTCCAGTGAGTATACCCAGCGCAAGAAGTTCTTCGTAACACTGAAAATCTTTGGTTACAGTACAAATAGAATATAAAACTTGCACAAAGTCAGTTTTGTCAGTGCTTTCATCCAAAACAATTGAAAAACAAACGTCTTTATTTTTTATCATTGTTCGAAGCTGCTCCGCTAAATTTTGTCGCGTTTTCTTGATGCATTTCTTTTTCAATTTATCAAGTGCAGCTTGTCGAAACTCCCCTTCTAAATTGTAATATTTATGTTCTTCATGAGTCAAATACTATTCTTTTGCATTCGCTTTTTTCAGAATACATCATGTTATGTTTCACAGAAGTAAGAAGAATTCCAAGTTCCGTTCTGCATTAAATGTTTCGTTTTATTCCTTTAATTTTCTTCGCTTACAATTTAGTATCACTGGACTTCGAAGCATTTGGATGAATTATTGTGTTTGTAATCATAAACGAATTGCTTACTTTAATACAAGGGCTTGTGAATATTTTTCTGATATTGTAAAGCGATATTGTAGGTTAAAATCCATTTAGATTAATTTCTCGAAAAGATGTTTAGAATATCTGAGAAAAATTGTCTTAGAATAGTGGTTTTTCAACAAAGGGGCTTAAGTCACAAAAAATATACAAAGAACGCAATATTATGTTTTCGAGTTTTAAAATTATCAAGAAGCACGACGCAACCGGCCTGTTCGGTGACTAACAAAAACGGATGGGAAGGCCAAGAAAAGCAAAACATAGTCATGATTAATATTTGCGGTTATCTTTACGAAATTGGACGAAATTGTCTAAAGAATTAACATATCTTAGATCGACAGGAGTTTATGTACATTCTTCTACCGTACGGTGCCATCTAATTGAAGAGTAACTTAGAGGTCGTATTGCAAGAAGGAAGCCATTACTGCGAAAGGATAATAAACAGAAGCAGAATATGCATGAATTTACTCCCATTAGATATCCGAGAAGTGGCGCGTCCAGATCTTACTCCCCCACGGGTAGTAAGATCTGGACTGTAAGGAGGACGCCCAAGAAGTTTTAATCCTGTCGTGGTCAAATATTCGGTGCAGGCTTTGGCGCGGTGAGCTGGAGCATTATCGTGATGGAGGAACCAGGTGTCCATTCTTAAATTTGGCCTAAGGTTTTTCATAGATACAATGACTCTAGGCAGGCACTGTTCAGTGTATCACTTAGCAGTGACTGGCTTCTGTGTGTTCAAAACCAAGTGTTCCACAATTCTGCTCGATTTGAAAAATACATTTTCTTCTTTACATATCGAGATTTTCTCACAACTACGTGTGTGTCCTCATCATCAAAGACCCAAACTTTGCTTTGAGCTTTGGTCGGCATATCGTAATAGTACAGCCAAGTCTCGTCACTTGTCACAATGCTCTTTACATACCGAGATTGTCTCTTATTAAACTTTTTTAGCATCTCCCAGCACCAAGTCACACGTCGTGTCATCTGTTCTTCAGTCAGTCGATGCGGCACCCAGAGAGAACAAAGTTTGTTCACGTACAAATGATCATGCAGAATCAAACGAATTGCTGGTGCATTTAGGCCTGAAGTACCCTCTATCTGTTGGTAGGTCACTCGCCCGTCCTCGCCAAGCATTTTCCTCGCAGTAGTAACGTTTTCCTCCGTAACTGACGTCCGTGACTTTTCCGGCCTCTCAGCATCCTCCACAGTTAAGTTTCCCTTTGGAAGTCTCTACACTACCTGAATGTCGTTGTGCGGTGTGGGCACATCGACTAATGCAAGGGTCATTTCTTCGAAGCACTGGTCTATGTTTAAACCACGCACGAAATTATAACGCAAAACTGCCTTTATCTTATTTCGTGACCACGATGCCATCGCAAGCACTTTACACTCTCACTGTTAATTAATAACTGAACCGATCGACATGACGCAGCGGCTACTATGCACGTATGAACATGTCTCAACATGCAGCAACAAGCAGCTTCCTACAATTCATTGTTGCGTCATATTGCAAAACTTTCCTAGTCTTTTATATGTGCAAGGAGTTGGCCCATTATTTAAAATTATTGAATAATTAACGTCGGAGAATGTTTAGAGATTTTGCAACAAATGCTGTAACAGAAGGAACCCAATTAATTTGAAATAATTACATCTTCTAACATGACAACGATCCGAAAGTTATCCCTAGGATCTTTAAAAATTATTTAAATGAAATTGATTAGCAAGGAGTTGCACAAGCTTCAGTCACCACAAAGTCCAGATTTAAATATTATAGAACATGTGCGGGATGATTTAGGTCCTGAAAAGCATAAAAGATCGCCAACTAATTCCGATTAACTTTATGATATCCTTTTGAAAGGCTTTCCACAAGAATTTTTGACAAAATTATTTTATAAATCTTTGTCGTCGTTTTTCAATTATAGGCAATTATTTTTGTTGTATTATTAATATTGATTTTGCAAATGATGCAGAATGATAAAGTTTCTATGGTTGTCGCTTACTTAGTTATATTACTGTACATTCCTTCCTAGAATAGCTACATTTCTGCCCGAACGCTGGTAATAATTATCTAATTGTCTTGAGTTACAGTTTAAACCGAGTTACGGACTTTGTTAATCGTTTCCAATCACTGTAAATGAAGGACTTAAACACTCAACATCATCGGTATTTATATGACCACAATGAAACACAGCGAACCATCTTTCAATCATGCAATGAAGCAGCATTTTCTAATTTTCCTTCCGTTTTTTCAATGTAAAAATTATTATTGCAATAAATTACAAACATATTCGCTTCGAAAGGGTATGAAACAAATATTTGGAATATTTACTTGAAACTTTGTATGTAACTTTGTTATAGTTAATCCCAGCGTCCTTCACCGAAACGCCACGGTGCCATGAGAGGGAACATGTAGTGTCATATAGTGTTACAAAGATTCTCAATTTCATTATGAATACCTACTATGCGAGGGAACTCCGCTTGTACGAGTAAGGGTATTCAGTTAGAGTAAATTGTGTACATACTGTCCTGAACTCATTATAATATGTACGTTAATAATATAGCTAATGTTATATCAAACATTATCTATGTAATATATATCCTGACCCTACTGATTATGTGGCGTATCCCTTAATAAATGTGTAATGGCGATTTAAAGTAGATAAAACACGAACGTGGCGTGGCGTTCGATGTATGTAATTGATATTGGAGAACATTCTATCTTCGTGTGGATTATCCGATATCCATTGTGGGAATGTAGTAGGGTACCACTCATTTTGTCCGTGTCTGACAGACAGTATGCTTTAAGATATTTCGTTTCACGTTTGTAAACACTTACTTTGAAAACTCTGAAATTCAGCATACGTAAATTGAGGCAGTTTTTCTTTGCGGCGTTTTTTGTTATCCGATCCTTTCGGCGGGAACTGGTAACGGAATAAAATTCGTATTATTCTTTTTATTCGACGATGGGTATTGAAGGGTAACTCTTCGTTTAAAATTTTGCTTAACTACGATTTAATTTTGTTGTCTTCAAATTTAGGTTATGATGTTTAAAAATAATTATTAGTTTTTAATATCAAGAATAACAACTATTTGGATTAAGAAATGATAGAGATTGTAACAAAACACTAATTTCCTGTCATTCGTAAGAATCGTTATAGTTTTCGTAAGGCTGGCTCTTCTTATATAAATATCTACTTTATATTGATTGGGGCTTTCTTGACAAATATAATGTTGATCCTCTTGTGCTTAATGGATTCTACAAGAAACTCTGTGAAGCATTTGATAGGTCTGTTCGTAAATCCAATTTATCTGGTCATTCTACTTATTCTCATAGATTCAACAAGGACATTATTACAATTCTTAAACACGAGCATCTGTGTCATGGCAAAAGAAAGTATTCAAACAACACTATGCACTGTAACGAATTTAAAAGACTTCGTGCACTGGTAAATTATTTAATATCAGATGAAAAATTTTGGATCCTCGCTGTATATAGCTTTATATTCACTAATGACAAGGTACTACTCAGATTCCTGGTGTTACGCTCAATAATTTGGATGAGACAGATAATCCTCAAGATATTGTTGATTCCTCTTTAGTATGTTTACAAGTCCCCTAAATATATACACTTTAAGGGATTGTCATACGGAATTCTCTTCTTTCACTTCTCTAATATTGGGTGAGTTGGTGAATATTACGTCTCCTTTCTCGAATAAGTATGCATCCGGTGGTGATTTGAGTCCTAGTTTTCTGATTAAAAGTGCTAAATATTCTTACAGTTCCTTTGGTGAAAATCATTAATACTTCCATTTATACATGTTTGTTTCTAAAAGTGTGAAAACGTGCTAGAATTTTCCTGTGTTCAAGAAATTTGACAAATCATAAATAAAAAGATTTTCGTCCCATTGGTATTATTTATAATTTTGCTAAAGTATATGAGCAATATTTATAGTTACACATTTCACAACGTTCGTTCTCGATTTCTCCACGTTTTTTTTACGTTCCGTAGTTCTTTTTTCTGGAAGATCTACTGAGACTAATCCAGTGACTTTCACACAATATGTTAGTGATCTTATTGATTGTCAGGGTTAGATCGACTGCATATATTTTCATTTTTTTCTTGCATTTGATATTACAGACTATTGTATTGGTAAATAAACTTCCTTGTGTTGGTTTTTCCCTTGCCGCTTTAGTCTTCTGGGATAATACCTGAACAATAGGTTCAACTATGTTTTCTATGATGGCTATTCTTCTAATGTTTTTATATCCACCTCCAGGTTTTCCATGGTTCGAATCTTGGTCCATTATTGTTCCTACTTTTTATAGAAGACTTACTAATTCTAATGCTCAAGGTTATACTGACGATATTAAACTTTTCAATGTGATATTGTCTATCAACAGACGTCATTCACTTACAGGAGAATATTGATTTTATCATTAATTGGTTTATTGTTAATCGTTTGTCTTTGAATAGCGATAAATATATTGTTACGTGTTTTACTAGAAACTTAACACCTTTTCTTACTCTTATTATATTTGTATAAACGGGTATAAACTTTTGGAAACTAATCCACTGAAAGATCTTGTAACACTATTTGATAATTACTTGAGTTTATATTTATTGGGTTGGCAACTAAGTACTTTCGGTTTTTACTGATAGAGAGCGTTGCTTTATTTTTTGTATAACGTATGTTAGTACTGTACTTTACCGTTTGTCGCGTGATACTAGTCACATTGACGTAACTTCAGAAGCAAGTAGTGCGTGATTTTTATTAAAGCTATTAGTTGTGGGTTAATTTTAAATGGAGTGCAGAAACGAACATTTTCGACATATTTTACTATTTTATTTCCGTAAAGGAAAGAAAGCTGCTGCGGCTCACAAAAAGATATGTGAAGTTTGTGGTGCTAATTGCTTAACAGAGCGCACGTGTCAGAATTGGTATAAAAAATTCCGTTTTGGAGATTTTTCCCTCAAAGATGAGCAACGTTCTGGTCGGCCTACTGAAGTTGATGATGACCAAATCAAAGTCATAATTGGAGAGGATCGTCATATAACTGTTCGAAGGTTACGGGGAGGCTACATGTATCGCACACAACAATTGAAAAACATTTAAAATGTCTTGGGCTAGTTAAGAAGCTTGATATTCGGGTACCTCACGAATTGAAAGAAATTCATTTAACACAATGAATCAACTTTTGCGATATGCACCTTAGACGAAATGAAACCGACCCTTTCTTAGAAAGAATCATCACTGGTGATGGAAAATGGGTCCTGTACAGTAACATAGTTCGAAAACGATCATGGAGCAAACACGATAAACCAGCTCAAACCACATCGAAAGCTGAATTGCATCCAAAAAAGATCATGCTGTCAGTTTGGTGGGATTACAAAGGTGTTGTGTTTTTTGAGCTGCTTCCAAGGAACCAAACGATCAATTCTGATGTTTACTGTCAACAATTAATTAAATTGGATGAAGCAATCAAAGAAAAACGGCCAGAATTGTCAAATCGGAAAGGTGTAGTTTTCCACCCAGATAATGCAAGGCCTCACACATCTTTGGCAACTCGTGGGAAACTATTGGAGCTTGGCTGGGAAGTGATGCCACATCCCCCATACAGCCCTAATCTAGCACCATCTGATTACCATTTATTTCGAAGTTTGCAGAATTGTTTGAATGGTAAAACTTTCACAAATGACGATGACCTTCACTCGCACCTGGTTCAGTTTTTTGCTGATAAGGACCAGAAATTTTATGAACGCGGAATCATGCAGCTGAGAGAAAGATGGCAAAAGGTCATTGAGCAAAATGGAAAATATACGATTGATTAAAAACTATTCTTTGTTTAAAAAAAAGTGTTTTATTTTATACTACAAAACAGAAAGTACTGCCAACCCAATACATATCCAACAGGCGTATCTCTCACCGGTTAGAACTACATAATTTATTTTTAATTAAAACATTATATTTTGTCTTTGTTCGAAGCAAGTTTTAATATGGATCTGTTATTTGGTATCTTTGTTCTGCAAAATTTCTAGTATTTATCCGAATAAAGACCTGGAGCATATTCCTTTACTAGAAAATGTAGCATTTAATCTTTGTCGGATTTAAGAAAGAAACATAACGCACGCTTTTTTCGCATAAATTAGTCAATGACTAGATTGACTGTCTTAACTTACTTTCTGCAATAAATTTTAATAATCGGCTCATGACTTCTATCTACATTTCTATGTTTATATCAAACACATCTTTTTGTTTTAAGTGCTCTTGCGTATTTTAGTAAATAACAAGGAATTTATTTCTTACTGACCCCAATTGGCCGCTTTTCTTTGATCGTGGCATTTCAAATAACAATGTCCAATCGTATTGAATTCTTTGAGAAAACGTAAAATACAATTACTTCAAGATAGATTAGTCAAACTAAATGTGTATATATTTGAGGTCTTTTGTTTATGGTAAATTTTAAGGATTCAATCTAACAAGATATGTGATTTACTCAGAGCGACACTATGGTTGTCTGATTATTTTCTTTTCTTTTCATATAATTAAGTGTTTATAAATATATTTAAGCTATTAAGCTATAGTGTTTATTTGCATTTGCTTGCTTTGTTGGGCATTTAAAATTTTTCTATTTTTCCGAAATATATAAAAGCAATCAATAAATAAAATAAAAAATAATTGTTATGTGTTTTAACTCATTGTACCTGACACCATTCACATTGAGTGATGTTCTTCGGAGTATTAATGTACTCAGAGCTGATTTTGCGTCGGGTCACGATGGACTTCCTGGTTTTATCATTAGGGACTGTGCTTCAGTTTTGTGCGAACCACTTGCTGTTATATTTAATTTGGCCATGGCGACTTCAACTTTTCTCGATGTCTGGAAGATCACTTGAATCGTTCCCGTTTTTAAAAAAGGTGATCGTTGTTCTCTCTATAATTATCGACCATTTAGTATTCTGTCTAATTTTGCTAAGATTTTTGATTATATTCTCCACCAAAAGCTTACTAAATGTTTGAAACCCTTTATTTTTCTCCAGCAGCATGGTTTTACTGCTGGTAGATCCACTGTTTCCAACTAAGTGGAAATAACACAATTTATTAGTCGTTTATACTGATTTTGCTAAGGCTTTCGATACAATTAACCATTCAGTATTAGTTTCTAAATTATCCAGCTTTGGATTTTGCCATTATGTAATTGATTTGATCTCTTCATATCTACATAACAGAAGTTGCTATGTTTCGTATAATGGATTTTCCTCAGATGCATATACTGCTTCTTCTGGAGTTCCACAGAGATCCACTTTGGGACCCTTATTGTTTAATATTTTCATTAACGATTTATTCAAATTACTTACATGTAATTCCTTGGCATATGCTGACGATTTAAAAATTTTTTCTAGGATAACATCCTATGACGATTGCCCGATATTGCAGCATAATCTTAATACAATTAGTGATTGGTGTGTGCAGAATGATATTATTATTATTAATGTTGATAAGTATGTTGTTGTCACTTTTACTAAAAGCAATAATCCCCTTATTAGTCAGTACACCATTGATCATGCTGTCATTCTGAGGAAGTCGGGAATTATGGATCTTGGGTTCCTGTTTGACTCCAGATTGGAATTTACAGATCACATCACTACTATATGTGCTTCGGCATCACGTGCTTTATGTTTCCCTGTGCGTTCCTGCAGACATTTTAATAACATTGCGGCTCTCAAGGCTTTATACTATGCTTTTGTCCGGACTAAGCTTGAGTATGCTTCGGTGGTATGGTATCCATGCTATATTTATCAAAGTTTGTTTTTGGAGAGAATCCAGAAAAGATTTTTAAAGTACTTATCTTACCGGCTTGATGGTACATACCCACCGAGAGGAGTTGATTATGAAGCGTTATTGGTTAGACACAGCTTCCAATCTTTGTCTTGTCGTAGGGATGCTACCAATGCGAAGTTTCTTGTTAACTTGATTAATAATGGCGTGGATGCCCCTCCTGTACTGTTTCAGGTTTGTCTATTGGTTCTTCTCATTCCATTCGGTCTTTTGATTCCTTCGCTCTTCCGAGGGCCAGGACTAATGTTCTATTGATAGCTCCACTTACACCATATGTGCAGGAATGCAAATAGGTTATTCCCAGATCCTTTTCATAGGTATTAATTTCGGTGGTTTAAGAGTGTGGTACAACTTTGGTTTCATATAAGTTATGTTTTTTTTTGTTTTGCCTATAAATATATTCTTAAGTTTTTAGTTTTCATTTATTATTATTGTATATTTTAATTTTCATATATATTTAAGTATTTAATACTTGCACACCGTACATATTGTTTAATTTGTCCTTTAAATGGCTTATCTGTTGGACAATAAAGATATTATTATTATTATTATTATTATAAATTTTCAGGATTTCACATTATTTTTGTTCCAGTTAGAGTTTTCCTTTGTCTTTTCATATGCTTTTCTTATCAATTGCGAAGTCATAGTAAATAAAACGTAAAAAACTTGTGAATCTTCTCATCCTTTTAAAACTAAATAAATAGTTCCTGTTTCTAGAAAATCGGAATTCCACAATTCTTTGAATTTCTTTGTTAGTTCCTGTCACAGAGGTGTAGATTTTCATTATTCTTTATGAAATAAGAATTGAAATGAGGTTTCGGAAGATGTTAAAAAGTTCGCTGCATGAGAATATTTTTATTCTAATTTTTATTGTTTATTTCACCAACCTTTGCTGGAAAGATTAAAGATTCATATTTCTACGGTTTATGTTTTTATCGTTTCCATCAGTGTAGTGTTTTTGAAATATATTGCTTTGTTAAAGTACTCTCTGAAATTATTTAGTAGGCGTGCTGAAAATATGTCGAAACCATTCTGTAAGTAAACAAGAGAAGGGGTCGTTTGCTTGTTCAGGTTTCCCTAGAGAGAAAGCGGAAATTGTTGTTTAATACATATTTAATTATCATTTAGTTTTAAATTAACTTGTCATTTCGTTCAAAGATATTGTTAGGATACTGAATTTTGTTTATACATAATTAAAAGAAGTAAAACTTCATATACATATGTATATCTTATCTCCTCCACGATAGAGCTGAAATATGGATTGATATTTGATTCGATACTAAATTACACGTCATTGATTTGCTAGTTATTTAAATTTTGTGAGAATTCACAAAAAGATGAACTGTAAATATTGTATATTTAGTAAGGACCCTTTTGCGAAATTTTCCTTTTTTGTGTATACAGTACCTTTCTTATTCCTTCTTTAAACTTATTCAAATTATTAAATAAATAAGTGAAACTAATTCAGTAATTTCTATAGAATAGTATTTTGTTATGACTAAACTTGGTCCAGTTTCGGAAAAAATATTAGGTGCTCAACTAAGTTCTCGCTGTTTTTCAAGAGATGGCTCCAGTAGTAAGTGCTGGTCGATTGTGACATAACCAAAACGTCATGAACCAAGCTTAAACATATGGTAAACAAACTGCTTTGACACATTAGTAATTTTGTTTTTGCGTCATATACTTTTGGTTGTGTGAAAATGTCTGATTTTGTGCCAAATAATCGTCATTTGCGGGAAGTGTTGCTTTTCTTCTTTCATTCGAAGAAAACGGCGGCTGAAGCGCATCGAGAACTCCAAAAAGTTTACGGAGATGCTGCTCTAAGTGAAATAACGTGCCGTGATTGGTTCCATCGTTTCGAAGATGGTGATTTCAGTGTTGACGACCGTTCGCGTGAAGGAAGACCAAAAACCTTCGAAGACGCTGAATTGGAGGAATTGCTCGATGAGGATGTGCCAAACGCAAAAAGAGCTTGCTTCAGCATTAGGAGTTACCCGCCAAGCCATTTCCCAGCGATTCCATGCGTTGGGAATCATTCAAAAACAAGGAACTTGGGTTCCTTATGATTTGAAGCCAAGAGACGTTGAGCGTCGTTTCTTCGCCTGTGAACAACTGTTCCAACGGCAAAAAAGAAAGGGTTTTCTTCATCGCATCGTTACGGATGATGAAAAATGGATTCATTACAGCAACCCAAAGAGAACAAAATCATGGGAACTGCCCGGTCATGCTTTTACGTCGTCGGTTCGGCCGAATATTCACGCTGTGAAGGTTTTGCTATGTATTTGGTGGGGCCAGGGCGGTGTTGTTTATTATGAGCTGTTGAAACCGAACGAAACCATCATTGGGGAACAATTCGAGCAGAGGCACGAAAAAGTGATTCTATAGCATGACAACGCTCGGCCTCACGTTGCCAAACCCGTTAAAACCTACTTAGAAACGCTCAAATGGGTGGTCCTACCCCACCCGCCATATTCCCCAGATATTGCGCCGTCCGACTATTACTCATTCCGTTCGATGGCACATGGTCTGGCTAATCAGCAGTTGCGCTCATATGAAGACATCTCAAAATGGCTTGATTCGTGGATAGCCTCAAAAGACAAACACTTTCACCGTGACGGTATTCGAGCTCTGCCAGAAAGATGGGAAAAAGTTGTCGCTAGCGATGGGCGATATTTTGAGTGATTCACTTGTAAACATTTTTTCACAATAAAGTTGCATTTTCATCAAAAAAACAGCGAGAACTTAGTTGCACACCTAATAACTTAATTTTTTATTCTTTTAAATCTACATTTTCGAATCTTGATCATTGAATGAAATACAAATTTATTAATCCATGGTATTTTATGGTCATTTTAACATTAATAACTGTAATACCTTCAGTTTGTCTCTTTTTGTATTAATTAAAAGCAAAATTACGTTTATCTATTTGTCTTTTTTATACTTTTGACATTGTGTTGTTTAAATTGTGGGGCGTTTGATGTCTTATTCCTCACTTCGACGTACTCTACACGGAATGTTGCTATATATATTGAACGCGGTGAGGTGTTTATTTTACTGAACAACCGACATGACCGTCTTCGTCTGAGCAGGTTGACTGTGCAACTAGTCAATCTGCTCAGACGAAGGCTGTCCCTGCGTGGACACCTGTGGGTAACCAAATAGTTTTTCTTAATTATTTTATCTAGCTTTAATTTCTTTTCTCATTATTTTATTGCTATTTAAAGAAATAGCGCGACAATAGGTATTATTAGTGAAACGATAATATATACTAATGAGGAGGAATTGTATGTTCATTGGATATAAACAATTGCCTACTATAATATAATCAATGTAATAATTCACTGTATAGCCAACAATTGTTTTGTTCATTACTTTTTAAAATGATATAAGAGAGATGGACGTATAGTTCCCTCTTATTATTTTGTATAAAAATGTATGTATATTATTAGAATGATTACATGACAATACTCAAAAAAAAATAATATATAACATCGACCGTCAAAGCCTGCGAAATCTTAGTAAGCTCCAAATATCCATTGCGTATTACATTAAAAAAAAATGCTCTTTTCTAGTTAATGTTTCAAATCTTTTAATCATGACGTAAATAAGAAAAAATACTGAAGAATCATTTATGAAAGAATGCATGGATAAAATTCGTAATATATTTTTCTATTCAATTTCCGAAGAATCAGAACTATTTTTCAATCATTTTGGCACAAGAAATACAGTATCTTCGACGTATATACATACTCTTACACCGAAAGCAGTCAGCCCATGACGATTTAACGCTAACTTTATCCCGGCCTCGGAAAAATGTATCCCCGCATGAATAATTCATGTCGCCGGTGATGTTCCTGGGCAACCTATGGATCTACTAACACCCTTTTTAATCCGACCCGACGCTCGTAAAATGCAACCATCTTTCCGCGCATTAGTGAAATAATTCAATATGCAAAACCTGCACATTTTAACACGCACGGTGCTGTCTGTATCAAAAGTTCACATGGTCACGTAGGAATTTTGAATTCAGGTGTGGGTTGTATTGAAGCTTTTATGGGCGAAGTTTGTAAAATATACAGAGTGGTAGGTTTTTTAATAATTTCAAAATAATTACTAGCGTTTCGAGAAACTCAAAAATTAATAGTTGAAATAGATGGCATTTTAACAATTATTTACAATACTTACATTGTATTTTTCTATGATTTATTGAACGATTTATTATCTATAATACCTGACAATTTAAATAGCGCCATCTTCTGACTTTGCAGTTTTTAGAAACTTATCAGAAAGGCGGACACATATTACTAATACAAAATGTTTATTTACGCTTTATTGAAAATATTGCATTAATAGTTTGTTAACCTTCCTTTGGCTTTAATGACTGCACTAGTTCTATATGGCATACCGGAACTTGCAATTTTTGATTTTTTTGCCATTATATGTGAATATTAACTTTTACAACTGCTACTGTTGGGTTTGAGATGAGTATGTAAACTTTTTCCGGGTTTTTCCCTGAAGTTTTCGGGCTTGGCCAAGAAATTATGCTCTTCGTATGGCACGTGCTCCATCCTGTATGAAGGTGTGAAGTCCTTTTTCATTTAGTCAGTTTAGGAAAGGCGAAAATACAGTTTCAGCCCTTTCTATATTGCACTTCATTCTTATTATTATAGTTTCTATCAAAAAAGTTTTTACTAAATCTCCAAAACGCATTCATGAGTTTAAACAGGCTTGTCCGAACATTCCTCAGCAACCGCAGCTGTTATTGACGAGATGGAGAACATGGCTTAAAGCTGCTTTATATTATGAGGAATTTTTACACATTCTTAAACCTTATATCTTAAATTTAAATCCGCAAGGTGCTCAATCAATTTCAGGAAGTCAGCGTCTGGTGCCAGATTCCGAAGTCCATACTCAAACAGAGTAAATTTTGGAGAATTATTCTATTCTTGCAGATACTATTTTCAAATTAGGGAACACCAAGCTGTCATTACATGAAACGCAAAATATCGTATATTACCTCAAAGTCTCGTTAGGAAATCTAACAAATAGTATAGGAAGATTAACAAGCGATTAATTGTGTGCGGTTATAATTAAGAATCCTGATATTTAGACTATAGTGCGTATAGACAAGAGTTTATCTATAAACCAAAAGTGCGAATATGATGCGAACGTCCTTTTTAAATTCGCAAACTTACATCATTAGACGCAGAACGGTCCTTTTCCAAATACGCCAACATTCCAGTCAGCACTGGAAGGCATACTAATGACAATACTACAGAGAATTTTTGCGTCACTCTACATCAACAACACAAAAAAGAACTGAAACAGTAATTAATTATATTTATTATTTTTAATATTGGTAATAACTGAGCCTTATGGTACTTCAAAAGCAGTCGTTTCTGGAGCCTTAGTTCGAATGCATGCCCGTATTTAATAAAATTAACTTTTATTTTACACGCTACTAATATATTTAACTTTCTTATTTCGAACAATTTACAAAGCTTAAAAATTCACCAAAAAAATTTAAACTAATTATAAAATTCACAGTATATTATAAAAATATTTTAATAATTATGCATCCCTTAATACGAGCGCGTACAAATTTCAACTAAAATTGGATATTATATTAATAATAAGGGATTACCCGATTGCCTGAAGAACATTAGTGGTGCAATTTTGACTCAGCCTCGGGAAATAAGCAATGAATTTCTGAACTTTTTCACATCTGTTTACTCATTACTTTTCTCGACTCCTACTCCTAGTGCACAGACTTCATTAAGTACTAACTTAAATAACGTATCGATTATTCTAGAATCGGATGTTTTTCACGCATTAAATCAACTTCAGAATTCCAATACTGCGGGTAGTGATGGTATCCCTAGCTTCTTGCTTAAGGATTGTGCTGGCATCCTAGCTGCTTCATTGTGCCAACTATTTAATCTTGCACCTCAGTCTTGTACTTTTCCTGAATGCTGGAAAATTGGTAGAATGATTCCGGCTTATAAGAAAGGCGATGTGGGTTGCATTGAAAATTACCGTCCAATTACAATAATAAACAACTTCGCTAAAGTTTTTGAGGCTTGCCTCTTTCATAACATCTCTCCGCAAATCAAATCTCTGCTATCCACATGTCAGCATGTTTTTTTGGGCAAGCGTTCAACGGTCACTAACTTAACAATATATATGGATAAGAACATTCAAGTAGACGATATTTTTACAGATTTCTCTAAAGTGCACTATACAAGCTAGCTAAAGTGGGTTTTTCGCTGTCACTAACACTACTATTTCGGTCCTACTTATCTCATAGACCTAACTATGTCTATTACAAAGGTCATAAATCACAGCCCTTTCATTTAACATCTGGGTTTTTATAAACGATCTTGCTGAAGTTCAAAGACTGTGAGAAATTATTATTCGCAGATGATCTGAAAATATATCACGCAGTAAATAATATCGATAACTGCGTTCACCTTCAGGAACAGTTGGATGTAATCCAGACATGGTGCACCGATAATGGGCTTCACTTGAATATTGCTAAGTGTAGATGCGTCTCATTCACTCCTAGAAGTTCCTCTATTGAATTCAATTACACTTTGAACAATCCTTGCCTAGAAAAATGCCAAGTTGTTAGGGATTTGGGTATTACATTTGACTACAAATTATTATTCAATATCCATATAAATAATATATCCAATGCTGCATTAAAAACTTTGGGTTTCATAATTAGAACCACCAAGTCCTTCTCGTCAATCGACAGCATAATACCACTTTATTTTGCCTTTGTTAGGTCGAAACTCGAATATGCGTCATTGGTGTGGTCACCTCTTTATGAAACACATATCCATGTGCAGGAATTAGTGCAAAGGCGCTTTCTGAAGTACCTCTTCTTTCGACAGTTTGGGAAATATCCTCCTCGGAGCTACAGCCATATTAATCTACTAACTACATTTAACATAGAACCATTAGAGCTCCGTCGACACCGCAATGATATAAAATTTCTTTACCATCTTCTGCATAATGGAATAGACGCACCTGAAATTCTGGCAAAGATAAACTTTTTGGTTCCCAAGCAAGCGACTAGAATAACGAACACCTTTCGCCTGCCCATTCCAAGGACAAATGCACTGATTGGATCGCCTGTCTACCGAATATGTAATAACTTTAATAATTTAACAGCCATGGATATAACCATAGTCCTTTACCAACGATTTTACGTCAGTGTTTGTAGTGTATAAATGTGTCTCTACTTTTTATGGTGGTGGGTCTTACAAATAATTATTTAATGTTAATTAGTATTTAATGTATTTAGAAAATTGAGTGTTCACTGTAAGTCAACGCAGAAGTAATTAGACTTAAAAGTTGTCCTGTAATAGGATTGTAAAGATCTGTTGGGCAAATAAATGCATTATTATTATTATTATTGGTAGTATTTTCATATATTTTATTATATGATACTTTTAGTAGCAGGTACCTGACACAAAATCGATAATAAAGAGATTTTTCCTGATTATATAATTGTTGTTTTTCAAGGAATTGAACCTCTTTGAATGACTAACTAAATCCTTCACAATTGAAAGTTTGAAATATATTTCAATACAAATACCTTGTATTATATATTACCTGATACGCAAGGTGGCTCTAAATCAATTGCCGGGTTCTGTAAACATTCTTTAGGACCTTAAGAAAAATAATTACAAAAATGAGGATATGCCATTTCAGCATCTCCGGTTCAATTGTGTTGAAGGATAGAACTTTAAAAAACAATAAGAAACTTAATGTTCTATTGTATTTCATTTGCTTCATTCGAGTCTCATTTTCCGTTAAATAATTCTCGTATATAAAATTTATTATGTTGTCTATAGCATTTCGTAAAATCTAGCTAATTTATAGAAACAATGAATGCAAATTAATAGCATAGTGAATAGGTTACAGAGAGTTATTAATTTAGGAGAACAATATAATGTGGAAGGTATATATTTTCTGTTATATTGTTTTAGAACTTTATGTGATTCTGGGAATAGAATTTTCGTATAATATTGCGCAGTAGACATATTAAGGGTGGACGCGTAACGAAGCGTTGCTATTATTGAGAATGCATATTAGAGAACAAAGGACCCGGTTTCCTTAAAAGTCCTTTTCTCTGCAGCGCAATGGAGGTAAAAGCAGCTTCTAGGGAATTAATTGCAGTATAATTAAAGGATTACGATATTAATATGCAATAAATTAATTGATTTTATTCAAGTATTTTAAATGTCTTTTATCTTCACATTTTTTTTTGTTATTGTTACAATTACCGCACGCCTCTTTCTTAACATAATAGGGAGGAGTCATAACTATTGAACACGATACATTCAAAGAAGAAACAGATTTAGAAAAATATAGTTTTATAATTTTACTAGCCGATATTACCCAAGAGAATTGACTGGAGTACGAAAATCTAAATGAAGCACTTGAAAATATGTCAAATCATTTTGCTTCAATAAAGAAGTTGCATATGTTCAGTTGACTAGATTATGAGAATTTCAAGGTAAGGCATACGCCCTTTTCTTTAAACAATGATAAAGAGTTCATTTAATATTATTTTTTGGTTTATTTATAGAATTCCGAAAGAACATATGTTATGTTCATACACCAGCATAAAATTTGTCAAAAATATAATAACATAAATATTTAGAAATAACAAAGTGTGGTGTTTACTTAAAAGACTTATATACTTGATTTATATAATTCTGAAAGGAAGCGCGACTATGTAGTTATGTTGCTATTTAATATTTCTATTTCTATCCGAGAAGTTCTTTCTCACTACTTTGTATTATATATACATATATATATATATATATATATATATATATATATATATATATATATATATATATATATATATATATATATATACTGTGGGCAAAAAATAGTAAGACCTTTTAATTTAAATTTCACGCGAAAACCAATTCGTCGAAATATTTTTTTTCTAGGTTGGTATGACTGTCAGTGACATCTGCGCCAAATGTCACATCAAAATAATCATTAGTGTTTAGTATACGCTTGTCTTTCTGAAGTACAAAAAGTGCATTCGGCGATTTTTACAATGAGTGAAATTATTCAACAAAGAAGTTCCATTAAATTTTGTGTACGGAATCAAATTTCAGGTGCCGAAACGTTCAGAATGTTGCAAAAGGCCTTCGGTGATAATTGTTTGTCGCGAGTGTTTTTGATTGGTATAAATTATTCAAAGAGGGTCGAGAACGCGTTGATGACGAACCACGTCCAGGACGGCCATCAACATCAACTGATGATCAACACGTCAATAGAATCAAGAAATTGGTGCTTGAGAATCGACGATTAAGAGTCAGAGACCTTACTGGCATCGTTTTTCGAAAAAACAGCGTCGAGTTGACGTCTGTGAAACAATGCTTTCCGACCATCAAGATAAAATGAAAGGCATCGTAACTGGAGATGAGACTTGGATCTACGCTTATGACCCGGAAACAGGCGATCAATCGGCCGAATATCGTATCAAAGATGAGCCGAAGCCCAAAAAAAACACGTCAAAGCAAGTCAAAAATCAAGGTTACGTTGACAGTTTTCTTCGATTATCGAGGTGTCAACAAAGAATACTATTTGAGTGTTATGCGTCGTTTGCGCAATGCTATTCGTAAAAAGAAGTCAGAATTATGGGCTGACAACTCTTGGTTTTGCACCACGATAATTCACCATCGCATACTGCATTAATTCTTCGTGAGTTTTTCGCCAAATTTTCAACCAATATCGTGCCGCAACCACCGTATTTGTCTGATTTAGCTCCGTGTGACTTCTGGCTATTCAGTAAACTCAAACGACCGCTCCGGGGAAACCGTTTTGAGTCAATTGAAGACATTAAACGTGAATCGGGGGGATTTCTTTGAGGGGAACGAAATAGATTTGAAAGAATAAATTAAGAATTTAAAAATTATGAACAAAGTCTTACTATTTTTTACCCACAGTAGTATATATATATATACATATATATATATATATATATATATATATATATATATATATATATATATATATGTATGTATAAACATATAACATATCGTTGCGGTAGTAACTCTCACTAGAACACCAGAAGCATACAAAGCATGCGTATCGCACAACTAAATAACGAGAATGCGCTTCTTCCATCACGCAGTCGCATCGGGCGAGGCTGTGATGGATATCATTGACCATTTTTGATACTTCCCAAGCAATAACCCGTAGTTACGTCTCTCTGTCTGCTTTAGTTTTCTTTCGAGCTTTAATTGTAGAGCATACTGTTACTTAGTAGTGCCGTGATAATGGTTGACATAAAAATCGAGCAGAGAATTAACCTGAAACTCCTTGTCAAATTAAAAAAATCGCCAACAGAATGTTTACAAATGCTAAAGGAGGTGTTTGGTGATAATGTTATGTCACATGCGCGATTTTTGAACATCACAAACAGTTTTCTGATGGTTGGAAAGAGGTCTCACACCAACCTCGTTATATAATTACCGCATCTCGTATAACTTGTAGTTAGTGCTAATCTGTCAACAAAGCTAGACTATTTTTTACAATAGCTTTGATTAAGTACGCTTCGTTTAGCAATTAACCGTGCAAAAGTCGCCATGTACTTCGCTAATAGATGTACTATTGAATGGCGGTTAAATTGATATAAATACTTTCACTTCTATTCTTCTAGCTGAGAAGTGAGCATATAGTTCTCTCACTGCGATATATATTCAATTATTAGTTTGTTGTTCTAGTAAGTCCAGCTTCTTTCTACTAACGAAGTATGTGCGCTAACAAATTATTGTTATAATTTTAAACACTATATTGCTTTGATTAAAAACATAAATATGTGAAAATAATAAAGTATTCAAAATACTTTGAAGTAATCCTTTCTTTAATATTTTTTTAGTATTTAGTAATATGTGTATTGCAAATAGGCATCTAAAAACGGTAGTTGGATAAAGGCGTTCTGCATTGATTGAATGCATTATTACTATCAGGGCATGATTTGAATTTTGTACGGGTGATGGTGAAAATCATTGTGCTTAATAAGTTTTACCGTTGTGTTGAAAATGTGCCGACCTACACATCCGAAATTCATGCTGTAAATGGCGAAAGATGTTCTTCCTTTCTAAATACTCTAAAAACCTTGTTTTGTTAATTTTGATTTTTCAAATTGCTGATAAGCGCGGATATAATGAGGCCAGTTCGTAGAGGGATTCCTATGACCAGCTTTATAGATCTGTATGATCCTAGCAAGTTTTTTTTAGCCTGGGAATATACTTTTTTTAAAACTAGAGTTTATCTTGAAAGTAAGAAGTTCTACTATGTCTTTCAGTAATATTACCGACAGCCCAAGCACATAATTTTTTCATTTGTTCGACGATTTGTGAGTGCGTCCTGGTGATGTCACTGGTGACAACTGGTGTAAAAACTTATTGGGTTAATTCTGATTCCGTCCTCAGCCAAGAAATTGCTGAATTAATTACATGTGCCATTTATTGTGTTTTCCATGACCTTGTTTTCAATTGTGTGAAGTCTCTTCATTATTTTCCACATAGTTTTGATTACATTATTGCTATTTTCGATGAATTTACAAATAACATTCTATTTTATGCTTTCAAAGTTCTTTTAAGTTTTGCTTAACTAAAAATTATTAACGGCTTTTTCCATCTTTTCCTCAGAAGAAAGAGTTAAAATAAGTCTTAACTGCCCAGCTTTAAGTTACCTGGTACTCCGCTGTTTTCTCTTTTTCTTAAATTATTTATTCAATCAATTAATTCAGTGCTTTTTGAAAATCGATTTTGAATAAAAGTTCCATAAAATAATTTTTTACATCCTATCGAATATAGTTCAAAACGGCGTCGATTATCCATTAGATCAATACATGTAGAGTTTGATCCATACAATTTTCTTCGGCTGTAGCAAATAATTACACAAATTGATATTTCACACAGAGCATTCGAAAAATAAAAACATTAACGTTTGTTTCGAAATTTGTTCAAACCGAGCAAATACATCCTGAAAATGTTTTGCATGAAATGTCGTGTCAGTCCACACTACCTAACAACGAAACCGAATTCTCCATAGGTTTTAAATCGTATCCATTTACCGGAATTCAAAAAGGAAAAGCTTGAATTTCTCCTTCACGTAAATAAGTGAAACAGATACGTCAACACTTACTGCTTTTTCAAAGATGTTTACAAATTGTATAAGAAAAGGAATCGTTGCTCACATTTCTACGATGCCGCACTAGATGCCTGTGTGACGTAGGAAACCGTTTAAAAGGAATCCAGAGGAATAACCTAAATTTGTTTCGAATTATGAAACAAAATAATACACAATATACGATTTTATCTAACAATAATTTAGTAATAATAATAATGGTAATCTTTCCTTTCTTTACTGAGAGTTTAATTTATATTAATGACGTTTTGGGGGAGGGGCTCCACTTTTTCAGATTATTTATTTTCTTTAACCTGCAATACCTTTTAGAGTTATATATTTCCAATTGTGAGCAATAGTTTTATATACGAGGATGGTCTGAAAAGTTTCCGACAACAACGTGAAGATGGCAGCACTCATCAATAAAAGCTAGGGGATGTAGTTGTGTATCTATTGTCAGCTACTCACTAAAGTTTCAGCCATTTTGGACACGCAGTCATTTGAGTGAGTCGAGTATCGAACTGTCATTAACTATTTGTTTTTGAAAGGCAATACACTTACGCAACTTGATCACTGAAGGTTGATAAATAACCCCTTGCCACATTAATTTTCGTATTCTGTATACATATTTCAACAACTAAGTTGTCATCGTCAGCAGATAATTGAACAGTGTCGCACCTGGAAAACTACGGCGAAAAATACCCGTACGAAAACAAACTCCGTACGCGATCCGTATCGTTGAGAACCGAAATATAATTATGAATTTTCGATGTGTAAGACAAAGAACGTTCTGGTAGACCGAAAAAGTTTGAAGATGCGAAACTGCGGGAGCTATTGAATGAAGACTCAACCCAAACTCAAAAACAATTGCGGAAGCATTACGTGTGGTCCAGGATACGCAATTATAAGCAATGGGAAAGATCTAAAGGATAATAAAATCACATCATTTGACTGACAGGCAAATGGAAAATCGAAAAATCGTGTGTAAAATGCTGCTTCAAAGGTTTGATCGGAAGTCATTTCTGCATCAAATAGTGACGGGTGATGAAAAACTGATTTATTTCGAAAAGCCTAAGCGCAAAAAATCATGGTTATCACCTGGTGAAGCTGGTCCATGGTATCCAAGGCCAAATCGGTTTGGCCGCCAGACAATGCTCTGTATTTGGTGTAAGAATTAATACCAATATCTATCAATTGGAACCACGCATTGATAGAAGAACGTTCAGAACAGACCCGAAGACATGGTAAAGTGATTTTATAGCACGATAACGCGCCGTCTCTGGTTGGGACATAATATCGCACCCGACGTACTTTCCAGACTTTGCCCATCCGATTATCACCTTTTCGCATCAATTCGCTAAATAGATGAGGCTCCGTGAATGGTTTTGCTCAAAGGACAAACAGTTTTTTTGAGATAGCATCCATAAATTGCCTGAAAGATGGGCAAGATGTGTAGAATCAAATAGTCAATACTTTAAATAAATACATTTTTCCATTTTCTTTCTCGTTTTTTTACGAAAAAACTGGTAACGACTTTCCATGTCTGTTTCCATATGTACATATATGTTTATATAGTGCAAATATACTTAACCCTAGAAAAGTATTCATATAAATTCATTACACAGGCAATTTAAAAATTGGATTCGGTGGCATGAAATGCTCGCCCAATGAAAATATCTCTGTAGCCAAGGTATTTTTTACAAGCATTGATTAAAACTATTTTTTAGACGTCCTGGAAGAAGTGTGTATACCTCAATGGGGACAATATTCAATATGGTAACAAATTTTTTGCCGAACTAACTATAACATATTTTTTAATTCATAGATCTCCAATATCTTTTCCATTTTCATTTAAATTTTTGCTTATTATTTTCCCCATTCTCTCCATATTGTTACCTGAAGTAAGAGTTCTTTTGATAATGCTTATTACAAAAATTTAACAAAATTTCCTTTATTAATTCCAGCCTTTTGTTTAGTATTCGATTTAGGATTACGAATTGCTCATTGCAGTCTAGGAAGCAACTGCAATACTTCTTTCGTTGCTTTTGTTTATTCAGGCGACGGAAAGACGCTAATACGGAAGATAAATTAAAGAAACCAGACATCTGAGAAATTAAACTTCAACATCTAGTTTAACTATTATGTGAATCCTGAGTAAAAGAACACGTTCCACATTCAACGGAAGCAGCTACATTATTTTTACGTGTGTACTAACGTGCTTCACGCGATATGCTTACAGTTTCTTTGGTCCTAGACATAATTTAATTTCGTTCGTTAATTAAACTTGAGCTTTTTATTTTGTTTATTGTCACTGCTGAGTTCTAGATTTATTAGTAATTTCCTTCAGTTAAATGAATTTATTTTGTTCGATAGGTGATCCGAGAATGTGTGTTATTGTTCTTTATATTTCAAATATGAGTAAACTAAAATTAATTTTCTACGGACGTTTGTTACAAGTAATGCAGCATTTCTTGATCTCGTCAGTTTTAATTTGAAAATTTGTAATTTATAAATTTAAGGTTACATCGTCTTCTCTGAGAAATGAAAAACTATCATGATTAATTACTTAGTATTATCTGCTTCTGGGCTTCCGGGCTGAAACCGCGTCAGTGGTATAACTGCCGACGTTTCGTACCCACTCGTATGGGACATCTTCATGGCTCAACTACTGCTACTGTCTGTCGCACTGAAACTGTTTCAGTGCGACAGACAGTAGCAGTAGTACCATTCACGCGGTTCCAGCTCGGAAGCCCAGAAGGAGATAGTATGGACCACGACCGCGGAAGTCTACGTACTAGATTACTTAGTATTAAGTTAGATGTGTTTGTAAAAGACCAAAGCTTAAATTTCTGTAGTTCTAATCTAATCTAATTTCTAATTAAGAGCAGTTCTCAAACTTTTGTTCTTTGACAGAGGGTAATATTTACCATCTGTTAAATATACATCTGCTAAGTAGGTCTTGCTGAAAGCTCATCTTATCTATTGTTTACTACTATTGAATAATGATTATACAAAGCAAATCGTGTAGCTTATCATTCTAAAGTAATTTTCGCAACTTAGTTTTTAACGATATTGATCTTCCTATAGCCATAATCTCTTTAATTATTCCACGTTTGTAATTATTTCATAATTTCGGGGCGAGTTTTCTCTCCTGTGGTTGATCAATCTCTAGGCGACCACTGCAGGTATCCTTCGTCCAATAAAACTTTTTTTAATAGGTATATCTTTGGACAATGCGCCCTAGCACGCAGAAACTAGACACAGTGCAAGATTGTAGGTCACATTTTGCTACAAGCCAATATAGAAATTAGATATAATTAGAATTACAAGAATTTAAGCTTCGGTCGTTTGGAAACATTAAGTAATTAATGTTTAACGTGACCAAGAAATGCTGCATTACTTGTAACGAACGTTGGTAGAAAACTTATCTTAGTTTACTCATATTTGAAATATAAAGAACAATAACACACATTCTCGGATCACCTATCGAACAAAATAAATTCATTTAACTGAAGGAAATTACTAATAAATCTAGAACTCACAGGTGACAATAAACAAAATAAAAAGCCCAAGTTTAGTTAGGGAACGAAATTAAATTATGTCTACGACCAAGGAAACTGTAAGTATATCACGTGAAGCACGTTAGTATACACGTAAAAATAATGCAGCTGCTTCCGTTGAATGTGGAACGTGTTCTTTCTTTCTTCAACGTGTATCATTCGCGATATACAACAAATCCTGTCCAGGGATACACATAAGCAAGTAGACTTACCTACTGCAGGCAGTCTTCGTTCCATCAAATTTTTTAATAGGTCGACCTCTTGAAAACGTACTCCAGGACCCAGAAACCAGACACAGTGCAAGATTGTAGGTCAAGTTTTAGTACAAACCAATACATTTAGTGCTTTCTCTGTTCAACATGTATAATTCACGATATACAAGTCCTGTCCAGGGATACGCATACGCAAGTAGACTTACATACTCTTCGGTATAAACTTTTATTTTTTTGTATATTTTACTCATAAAGCCTTATTAAATATTGTATTACAGTTTTTGCATGCTATTTTTTTTGAATACATGAATTAATTACACTTTCCTGTTTTGTTTATTGTAAGACTACATAGAGTTCAACCTCACTTATTCTTATATAGAGCGTAATAATTTGACGCACCAACGTGAGGCTCTCTTTTTTTTCCAACATAGCGTTAGTAATACTGTCAAATCAGCCTCGTAAGGTCCCTTTGACAGTTCGTTTCTTGGCTATTTGTTGCAAATTAATACCTATTATATCTATTATATATCATATAAATACATAAATCTCCCGCCAACAGATGACGGAATTACCTTTTTTTAATTCAGGTTAACCTCGGGACAGATAGTATATGATACCCTGGAATATATGAAAGTATTGTGCTAGGATTCTATTCCATAGATTTTAATTGAATACTTGAGAATGATTGAAAGATAATATTATGAGTACTGTACTATAAAACCAATCTACTAAGAGAATTTCACAAAGAAATCGAATTGTTTTGGATATATCTGTTGTAGAAGATTTATAAAAACACACAGGAAGAATCTATTCCAAAACTTACTGCTTATACTCGTGTATTTCAAGTATAACGATATTAAGTTAGAACAAACCTTAGCGCCAGGGCAAATTCATTCGACGAAACTCCAAATAAAAAGAAGATTTTGGAGATATGTCCTCCATGTCCTCCATGTCCTCTTGTAATCGTGTTGATAAATGTGATTTCCTTTCTTCATTTCTTTAAATTCGCCAATTACTAAAATGAATGTGATCTAAATGAGAAAAAGCCAAGATATCTCCGCCTTTATTTGACATAAAATACGGAATAAAAGAAGGTATCACGGAGAATCGAACAAGTTTTTCTCAGATGTCTGCCAACAATAAAGTAATTGAATTACATAACTTTTTTTCTTTATTTAACGAAACAATTTGAAAGCAGTAAATTTAGTTTTTTCCGTTCGCGATCTTATCAAATTACTATTATATTATCGTAATTGAATTGTTTTTTTTTATTTTTTTTTGAAAAGTAAAAGAAGACAAATAAACTCTTCGAATACGGGCAATTGATTACGTCAATAATCTGTAGAAAAGTTTCTCGAGTTTAGATAAATGTGTTTATTAACTTTTATTAGTCTTATACCTACAGTTTTCATTTAATCAGATAAATTGTTTGGGATACTGTTACTCATATTTTTAGTGAATTACTATTTCTGCATGTACGAGGTGTGGCAATTAAATAATGAGACTTTTATCCCCTTCAACATACTGTCCTCCTATACATCACTGCATACGCGTCTTGCATTGTTCAAAAGAATGGTGTAGTTCATCAGTTGACAGCCTCTTCAACAACTATGCCATTTTTGCTTGTTGTTTAACAGACTGAAAATGTGTTTCCTTTAATACACTTAATATGGAGGATGATCAAGCACAGCAATGCGCTTCTCCGCTAAAAACTGCTTCACAGGGCATTGTGAGCTGATGCGGTTTCCTGGTGCAGAATCTACGAGTCGTTCTTCCACGAATCTAGTCTTTTGTTCCGTACTCTTTACCTTAGACTGATTAGGACTTCTTTATACTATTTCTAATTAACGGTTTGACTCTCAGGCACCTAATCAGTTATGACAACACCCTTGATATTGAAAAAAGAACGATCGACATTGCCTTTGGCGATCCGGCGGCCGTTCAGTGCATCGATTGTTTCTCGGTCATACTGAAAAATCCAAGTTTCTCATTTTCTGTGAGTTGTTCCATGGTGTCAGAGCAAATGTTCATAAGATTGTCTTTTGTTCTTGAGGGAGGTTTTTCGCCACCATTTTTGCATAAACTATGCCGACGACGCAAAGGTTTTTGCGGCTATTTCTTCCATTGAAGATATGAATCGACTTCAAGTTAGTCTGGACCTTATTTCAGCTTGGTCTATGTCTAATTGTCTTTGTTTGAACATAGACAAATATTTTGCCATGTCATTTACCCACAAGTTGGCCTCTGTCTCTTCCTCATACTCCATAAAGACACACTCTTATGAAAGGTGACTCTATCAAGGACCTCAGTATTTTCTTTGATTCCTCAATGAGTTTTAATTGACATATTCATAATATTTGTCGTTATGTGGTAAAGACTGCTGGCTTTATAATAAGGACAACACAGTATTTCAACGGTATTGGCTTACTGAAAACACTGTTCTTTGCATTGGTTGTCAGTAAGCTGCAATATGGATCGATTGTATGGTATCCCTTATGCGGTTTGCAGATAAACGCAATGTAACGCGTTCGACGTCTATTTCTGAAATTCCTTATGGCGTTGATTATAATGTTATGTTGGAAGAGCACAATGTCCAACCACCGGAGGAACGCAGATCAAGACACAGCACTCGTTTTATTTACAAGCTAGTGAATGGTCGGATTGACTATTCAGACCTCCTGCCCAAACTAAACTGCATTTTCTCGCTCCCCCTCAGAAGCGCTGCCACATTCGTCTGCAGTACGCCAAGGACAAATCTCCTCTGAAAGGCTCTCCTGTATCATATGGCGTTGACGACCAACAAACTCTACAGGAATATTTCTTGACATGTTAAGAGACATAGAAGATTGTATACAAAAGTATCGGAATATAGTGATTTACACAAGATTCGATTGTTTATCATATACTTCTAGTGTGAATATGCAACCAAAATTTAATAAATACGACTACGAAACGAGAGATTGATCAGAATGAAAGAAGAGATGTCTGCAGACTAATTTAACAGTGCGGAAAGAACCGCGTTAGATAAATAGAAAAAGCAGGACAACTTCCAAAAATGGACATGACTTAAACTTCGATGGAGTGGAACCAGTGGCGGCTCGTGAGTATTTGACATGGTGAGGCAGATAGAATAATAAATATTCAAAATTGTTTACAATTGATTAATAAACTCTATATACCTACTACATATAAAAACAGTTTATATATATTTATATATATATATATATATATATATATATATATATATATATATATATATATATAGGGCTTCCAGTACAAACAGGGCTGCCAGACGTGAACTGAGCCCTATATCGCGCCCCATTCGATTTTTAAGGGAAAACGAAGTTTCAAAGCAAACCCTTGTGAAACGAAAATAAATATTCTAAAAAATCAAACAAATTCTAAAAACATTAATCGAAAATAAGAACTCAATCTTCTAGGATTTAAAAATAAAAAATAAATACATTCCTATTATAATATAAAATTTAATAATATAACAAATATATACATATATATGTATATATATAAATCAACAACAATCCAATAAAAAAATTTCAAAATTACATGCAAAATGAAAATATTTTAAAATACAGAGAATTTCCTTTATTGGCATTGCACGTAGAATTACATTTAATAGATTTTACTTCTTGTATAGCAAAGGTATCCTCCGGTTTTTTGTGTTAGCAAAATAATCAATTACATCATTATAAAATCGTTCATCCCTCCATCGTTTTAACCAATTCTTTTTCGATTGCAATTAGTGCACAGTTACTAAGTCTTTGTTGTCCAATTGTATTTCTAACATACGATTTTATACGTTTCAATGTGGAAAAACTTCGCTCAACGGACGCGGAAGTTACCGGTATGGTAACTACTATACTAAGCAATTTAAAAAGTTCTGGCATACAGATGGCTAACTTTTGTTCGTGCATAAATCTTAACATTTCACATGGTGTTTTAGAATTACCAAGGAGTTGCATGTCACTATAAATAACAGCTAATTCATTTTTTAATTGAATTTGATCAAAAAATTTATATTGTTCAAACAAATTATTTAAGAGCCTCTGAGGAAATGCCTTCGAATATTCTTCAAATTTACTTTCTGTTAATAAATCAAAAAAGGCAAGTTTTTCTAAATCAATAAATCTAATTTCAATTTGACTAATAAACGTATCTAGAATTTCGAAAAATAATTTTCTATAATTTTGTTTAGTATCTGGAACGTCATCAATTCTACGCCTTTTATGTGCAACAGATTCGTCAGACATCGAATTTTCGTATACAGTACTGAAATATGTATCACACTCCCGAAATTCTCTAAACTTATCAAGCCAAAAACGTAATTATTATTATTATTATTGAAATTTCTGTTAGACTTACCGTGTATTGTAAGAGATTTTGATAAACCAGGGTTTGGTCTTGGAAGGTTTTTGACATATAATTGATCTTCTACCGATAGAACAACGAACGTATTTCTTATTAAAAAATCTACAATGTCTTGTGTATTTCTTACATTTTCTAAATCCATATTCACAATTTTTAAATCACTGAAAATATCACTAAACAAATATTAAAATATTTAATCTAACTTTGTTATTCCCCCAAGCTGTTATTTGCGATTCGGGCCGAGAATGTCAGCCTCGAGTATATTCGGTAGTTCGGCGATTGTGATTCGATGAGAGGCTCAGTTTAAATTGGCTTCAGACTAAATAATATCTACTTGAAACAATAAAAATACTCCTGTTAAAACTTAAAACATATTATTTGCGTGGAGGAAATATTGAGAAACTGTACAAGAAGAATGTAAACCTTTAGACATCTTTATATCATTAAATAAATACTTTTATTTATCCTATTAATAATGCTTTCTATATTATTAAAAAATTCAAAAATCTCACAATAAAGTTCTATTAAAAATCTATTAACTTTTTGAATATTTTTTCTTCTTTGTTATCTTAAATATGTAGCTAATACTTTACTGTAATTTCCATAGAAATTGAGAATTTTTTGACTGCTGTAGTGCGTTATAAATTTTCAATGAGAGGCAATGAGTGGCCGGGCCTCAAATATTCGTGTTTAGTAGGGATATACATAGATCAAGCATGAAGTTGGTCGGGGCAAGTATACGCGCTCGTACATTCGTACGGAATTAAAATGAAATGATAAATTTGTACTTTGCTTGTAATGCCGGTTTATTTAAAACTATTTTCTTATTGTTTATAAGATAAATTCTGAATAAAAGATGATAATTAATTTATAAAGAATTTTAAAAGTATACATATTATTCTTGTTATAATTCCAAGATTTAGATGGTGAGGCACTGCCTCACCTGCCTCACCTGACCAGCCGCCACTGAGTGGAACTATTAGTTATTACGACAAATTGCTATTCGCGAATCCTTATAAAGTCAATTTAGAAAAAACGTCAAACCATTAGACGAAAGGACCGCTTCAATTTTACAATTTGGGAGCGTTCTTGGCAGTTAATAAAACTTTGAAGGTTGCGCACAAATTAAAACTATGTACTTAAATGAAAAAAGGCGCATTGAAGTAGTCTGATAGTAGATGCTGAAGAAGCTAATAATATAAGCGGCGAAACGATGATGGCACATTAAACCCAGAAGAAGGTAATGTCTTCAGTATTATTGTTTAAAGGGAAGAAATTTCTTTCTGCCACTTGCGAAGGAAGTCTAGAAAGTAAATACTAATAATAATTTAATTTCCCATTGTACAGGAAGGCATCAACTCAAATATTGACCAAAATAAAAGAGACTTTATTGTAAACTTAATACAGAGAAAAGGCCAAAAGGCTAGGTGCAAGATAGAGCTGGGAACCAGGATTCTGGTTTTACGTTCAACTTTTATGATTATATAACAATAAATAGGGGTTTAACTTAACTAAATTCTAACGTAATATAAGATTCTGTTAATCAGAAACGAAACGCTTGGTTGAATTATGCTGTTTACCCTTTAATATTAAATCATAACAAACAGCCCTGAATATACAATAATATTAAAACTTAATATAAGATTTTGTTAATCAGAAATAAAAGTAAATAAAACTTCTTACAATATCAATGTTCGTATTCTGTATACGTATTTCTACAACCAACTTGATATCATCAGCAGATAATTAATCACAGTGTCACACTTGAACCTATGATAAGTTGTCGTGTGCGATAACATCAATGGTTTATTTGTGTGTTGAATATATCTTGCGATCGAAACGAATGGCGTTTGTTTATTGCTACACAATGGAAATGAGAAACCATCCATTCCGATTGCTCTTATAGTATAAACGAAGGAAAGCTACTACATAATGTGTTAGATCTTCGCCAGGATCAAATACAATGAGCGTCAATAGAAAATTTGTGGTGATATAAAGGTTTTAACTCTGATTATATCTGAAACAGTAATTGGTTTACATATTATTCCAACAGGTGATTTGTTTCTTCATTGGAATTCAATCCGGATTCATCAAATTTTGGTGTCTTTTATGTGCCTATGGGTTAACTCCATAACTCACCAACTCACCATCATTATGTGATAAAAGGTTGACCAAGTCATACTAATTATGAGCCAGGAAAACAAAACGCCTCTTCTAGACTACTTGTGAAGCCACAAGACATATTTCTACAACCTCTTCACATTAAACGTGTCCTTATTAAGAACTTCGTCGCGGCCCTCAACCATGAAAAAACGGCTTTTCTACACTTAATCAAGTCGTTTTCCAAGTTGTTGATGGAAACATTACACACACACTTAAACGCCCGACGAAACGGCAGCATGGGCATCATTTCGACATGTTGTTGCCAGCATTCTCGGTAACGGCGAATCTCCAGGTTTTAAGCAAACAATTGGCAATTTGTTGCCCAATTACCGCAACAATAGAGCTCGAATGTTTTTCAAGATTCATTTCCTGTATTCCGACCTCA